>ML782871.1:88832-135101 GCA_009831015.1 Picea engelmannii | reverse complement strand
AATTAACATTTGACCAATCCGCAAAAGGGGATTTGGTCCTATTACAATAGCCGACAAGATCAATCCACAATGGGGATTGATCCAATGAATAATATATCAAATAATAATAAGAATACTCTTTGCAGTTACATTATTTCAACAGAATGAAGCATGCAGGGGAAATAAAAAGTACTATGTGTATGAAGATCTTGAATTAGTGTCTACACATATCTTGTCGAGTTGGTGTTGAGTTGAGGATATTGATGTCTTCACATATCTTGTTGAGTTGGTGCTCAGTTGAGGAGATTGGTGTCTCCAGTAGGTTGGTGCCTACATCTTGTTGAGTTGGTGCTTAGCTTAGTAGACTATTGTCTCCAGTAGGTTAGTCCCTACAATCTTCGTAACAGTAAGTTGGTGCCTATAGACATTTATAAAGATAAGTTTTTGTGGTTTTCTCCCGCGAGGGTTTCCATGTTAAAACTTTATGCATTGTGATTTGTGTTTATATGTGATTATTGTTTCTCATCTAATGAATGATTGATGAATAGTTAAATAAAGTAAAAAGTATCATATATTGTCTGCCACTTCCCCCCCTCCCCCCCTTCTAAGTTTAAGCATAATATCAAAAATTGGTATCAAAACAGCTTCCTTCATAAATAATGTAACCAATGAAAGGTAGATCTCAGGAGCACACATGACTAGTCAAGAAGGTTTCTTCACAAACAAGGGTTCATTGTTTGATGGAACGAACTATGCATTCTAGAATGTAAGGATGCAAACTTATCTAATGGATCTTGGGTTTGATATTTGGCAATGAGTCATGAATAATTATATAGCCTCAACAACTCCACCAACAGATGTGGTCAATAAGAAGCCTAGTGAACATGATGCAAAAGAAATGAGTGTTATATTGAGTGGCCTATCAGAAATAGAATTTTTCAAGGTGATGCATTATAAATCGACAAAAAATATTTGGGACAAACTTCAAAACATATATGAAGGTGATGACAAGGTGAAGAAGGCAAAGCTCCAAACTCATAGAAGACAGATTGAGAGTTTGAAAACGGAAGACGAATAAAATGTTACAACCTATTTTCTTTGAGTGGATGAAATTGTCAACACCATCAGAGGACTCGGTGAGTAGGTTGAAGAATCAGTGATTGTGCAAAAATTATTTAGGTATCACCACTTAAGACTTGATGCCAAGGTTTGTTCCATTGAAGAAATGAAGGATCTAGAGAAACTAATGATGGATGAGTTGAATGGGATTCTCATTGCATATGAGATGAGGACAGAAAAAGAAAAGACACCATGAAAAGAAGCAACTTTCAAAGCATCAAAGAAAACAAAAAGACACAAATTTTGTGATTGTTTCAGTGATGAATCAGATATAGAATAAGCACAATTTGTGAGAAAGCTAAAAAGAGGACCCGACAAACACAAAGGTTAGCGACCCTTCATATGTTTTAATTGTGGTAGTAGGGAATTTTGTTGCTAAATGTCCATATGCACAAAGTAAAGACAGTGATGATGGGGACAATAATGTCAAAGAAGAACATAACAATATAAGAAAATCTCATAGACACAAAAAAGGAAAATATACTAAAAAGAAGAGTTTTTACTCTAGAGAGGATAGTAGCTCGTCTGAAGAAATTGATGGATATGTTTCTGATATTGACAAAGAATAATTCCTCTTCATGGTCATGGACACAAATTCTATCGATAAAGAAAGTGAAGATGGTAAGAAAGAAAAAAAAAAAAAAAAAAAGGCATTGATGGGGAAGTGAACCTTGAAGCAGAACTCATTAATGCCTTTGAAGAAATAGACAGACTTAGGGAAAAGAATATAAAGCAGAAAAAAACAATTGCAGAAATATGAAGAGGATGATCGTGATCTTGAAGAAACAAAGAAGACAATTATCATCATGAAGACTCAACTAGAAGAAGCAAAAAATATAGAAAAAGTGGTGAGAAGCCAACTGAAAGAAAATGAAGAAAATTGCAAGAAGTTAGAAGATGAAATAGTTTCCTTAAGAAAGGAACTAGAGAAAACAATTGATCAATTGAACAGAAGCTTGAAGTTTGGAAAGAGAAATGAAATCTTAGATAATATTCTCAGTTGGAAAAGGTCACCATTCATCAAGACGGGTATTAGCTACGACGAAAAACAAAATACCTCCAAGAGAGATGCAAGCACTAAGGTCACAAATCCATCAAAAAAGGAAAATGAAGAAAAACCTAAAATCTATACCAATATTCTCAAAGGCTCCATCAACAATGAAAGTGTTAGAATATAATGGATTGTGCTCGTTTAACCATAGACAATATCACTATTGTCACCCAACCATAGGCCGAAGCCAACCCCGAGCACCTTAACCTTGACAGAGAATGATTCTGGAAGAAAACCCTAGGCTAGATAGCCAAAAAAAGGTGGCGCATCTTTCTCCAAGGATAGCGCACCAACCAAGTGTAACAAGAGCTTATCAGAGAGTCCAAACCATAACCAAGAGATATTCCAAGCCAAAACCGAAATATGTTAGTTGCAGCAATTCCAGCAGCAGCTCTCCTCCAGACTTGCACACAAACTGGCCAACTGCAGTGCGCACAAGTGTTGCTTCTGCAGTTCTGAGAATACTGGCCAAAATGAAGACTAGCCTCCTGTATTTATACTAATTCCGACAGACTGTCTAGGCCGACTTCTCATTCTGGGTACTAATTCTTTAGTATATAATATTTCCTTTAGTCGACTTCTTCTCTTGGAGGCTAATAACCTAATACAAGGCATTCTCTTGAGCCGACTTGTCTTCTAGGGTTATTAACCAATTAATTAGGGTTTCTTCTTGCTTCCCAAAATATTCTATTCTCGTCATGTTTACACATGGAGGTAAATACCTCCCGCATATACCATAATATCAACACTCCCTCCTAGCTAGGGATGTATTGAAGGTAATGGTCTTGAGCACAAACATACCATTCACCCGGTAGCATCAACATAGTTGTATAAAAAACTCATGATTAGATCATGAGCACCATCATCATTATCAGTGTCATCAGTTGCATCATCTCTCGAAACCATACTCCATTTGAGTAATCAAACATGATGTTGGATAAGTCACTCACTCCACGTAGTGACATAAGAGCCATTCTTCTAATCTAGACATATGTCCTAGAAGAACAAATGTCCTGGACCATTTTCTGTCTGGGGAATATATGTCCATTGATCATCCATCTAGATGATAATCATTTCCATCACTACTGATAGTTTTCAAGGCAAATCGGAACAAATTCATTCAATAGAACACAACTGTGTCTATCCATAGTAGTACATAAGTACAATTTGTTGGTACACTGCCACACCAAGTAGCACACAGATACTTGATTAGTGACATATAGTTATAATCAGTGGAAAAAATACACCACAGTAGTATACATCTATTGTCTGGAGACATACAGTCTCCATAACAATCATATCATTTGATATCAACCTGCACAGAAAACATTGTTATGATATAAACTGAATTATCTGGGCCATTATTCCACTAATATCTATGAGATCTGGAAGAGCATCTACCCTCAAAAGGTATAACATCAATGATGAGCTATCTGGACTATTCTTCTCAAGCAAGGAAGAATAATTGTCCTGATTTTTTAGCATGGACCATTCACCTATCTGGGCCATTCCTCTGGCACTAAACAAAGTGCAACCTGGAGAGAATGAGTTTGCCCTAGGGAATTCTTGTCCCTGATTGTTGAACCTGGACCATTCACCTATTTGGGCCATTCCTTCGGCACTGAACAAAGTGCAACCTGGAGAGAATGAATATGCCCTAGGGAATGATTGTCTGGACCATTTCCTAAGGAAATGATTGTCCTGTACCAACCTCCAAAACGGACCATTCTTCGAAACTGCTCACAATTGTGAGCTTCGAAAGAATGAGTGTCCTGCAAGGCGGACCAGTCTTCTTGACCACTACTGAGAGTGATCGTCAAGAAGAGAGATTGTCCTAGACCATTCCCCCACACTGGCCACAAGGGCAGTCTCTGTCTATGGTACATCAGCAATATATTGAACCATTTTCATTACGAAAATGACCATTCTATCTGGACCATTTTCCGAACTGGAAAATGCCTGTCCATCAGAAATTTCAAACCACCTTCCGAACTGGAAAGGAACTGTTCATCCTGGACCATTTTTCAAACTAAAAAATGATCGTCCATAAATCAATAACACATCAGTGCTTCCTCCCAACCTGGGAGTCATCTCTTCCTTTTTCAATAAGGAAGTCGTCTCCACGAGCTCTAGCTTGAGTACACAAACTCTTTCATATTGCACAGAGGCTTTACCAAAATGTTTGTTTATCTACTCATCTGTGGAGATATCTATTGGAGAACCACTTTCTTTTTTCTGGACTTCATAACGGAGAGTGTAATGCTTGATTTCAATGTACTTCGATCTTTCTGGAACACTGGCTTTCTCTAAGGCTTCATATAGCTCTGATCAATATAGTATATCATTGTTGGATTTATCTTTTGTTTCCTACTAGCTCATAACATCGTGGAAAGGGTCAAACTGGAACATATCCAAGTGGTATTTATTCTGCCATCATGAGGGTTTGTCATGGATTAGCAATCCATCATCCTCAGCTTCTGAGGAACCATTTTGATACAATATCTCTGTTATAGAAGGTTTTTCCACCACACTTTTGTTGTGCATTAGAGGTTCTTTACCAGGTTGTTTGAATCCATACCATGCCTTCTTCCATCTGCATACAAGAGTCTCTTCCTGGTATACTTCAAAGCCTTGAGGTTGTTCTACATACGTTCTTTGTTCAATTATTCTAGAGAACAATGTTTGCATTCATCTAATGTAAAATCCAACCTATGGATATTGCGAATGATATAATGGCTCATGTAGAGGTATGTCTGGGTTACTGGAACAAGCAATCATCATAGTCTTCTCCCTCCATCTGGGAGAACCTCTAGTTCTCGATCTCGCAATGCTTACATTCATAAGTCTTCCATACATTGTTCTTCATCAGTTCCTCTGCTTGATTGTTTTTAGTGATTTTAGATCAGACTGTTAGTCTTTTTATTCTCAATACAATCACTGGTTGTTCTGGATTTTCTTTCTCTCTTGGGATCTTCTTGTTATTCTTCATGTTTCTCTTTATCTCTTGGGTCCATGGAGTTTTCTATAGATTCCATGCCCTGAAGATTCCAACTTCTTTCTTTCATCATAGGATCATGGATGTGGATGGATAACCAGGGATACTTTGAGGCTTCTTTTCAAAGAAGACTTCTTCTAAAGTCAAACTGAACATGTGTTGTTTTTCATGGTTCCTCCCTCCTAATCCTTGCTTCATGCATGAATGCATGCTCTTCTTTTGGAAATATATAATCGGCTCCCTCCATCTAACAGATTCCACACTTCCGTCTGCATCCTTATTGCCTTCTGCAAAGTGTTATAAGTCTTTATCCAATTTCCTCTTGATTGTTGACTTCTTTATGTCTTTACTTCTTCTAAGTTTCTTCAAGATTTTGATTTCGGCTTATCTTGCAATTGTTACTTATGTAATAACTTCCACATGAATTGTTACCAAGGTTTGTTGATGTACTTCATCCTTTCATGTGTATTGCCTGACTTGTAGTCATTATGATAGCAATCATTATCTTGTTGTTCTTCCATAGGTATAGTTTCTCTTTGAACATGTTATCTTCTAGGAAATATATATGCAAGATATGTACAGAAAACATGGTATGTACAAGAACTATGAAGAGTATTGTTACCTTGTCTTAGAAGAAGTTTGTTTTGCCCTGCTTGGCTTTCTTTGAGGGTTCCCTTTCTTCAGCAATTGATGCTTCGTGTGTTTCCTTCCTTTTCTTTAACTCGGGACAATGATTCTTGTAGTGACCATACTTTTGACAATTGAATCATTGTATTATTGACATATCTTTCTCTTGATTTGGTTTCTCCCTAGAGCCAAACTTCCTTTTATTCTCAAAATTCTTGAACTTTGTTGTGAAGGCTTGATCATCGTATTTCTTTTGGGATTTCTCTTTTGCACTGATCCTTGATTCTTCTTGTGCACAGCAAGTCCAAATTTCTTCAAATGTAGGATACTCCTTCCTTGTGTTCATGCTTGCGGCAAATGCATCCCATGTCTTGGGAAGACCATTGAGTACTATATTTACCAGTTCCTTCTCTGAGATGATATTTTCAATCGCTTGTAGTTTATCTCTTAACTGAGAGATCCTCACAAAGTATGATGTTATGTTGTCATCATCATTTATCTTCATGTCATGGAGCTCATTCTCTAGAATCATTACTAGTCCAATGTTTCTGACTGAGAAGAGGTTTGTTTGGGTATCGTACATCTTTTTAGACGAATCAAGATGGGATATCTAGGGTATCAAGTGGTATTTTATAGAATCCACTATGATACTCATGGCATTGATGTCATTGTCTTTGAACTTCTCCATAACTGCAACATTTTGTTGTTCCTTCTCTTTTCCTTCTTCAAACTCTGGTTCCACAATCCTTCCTTTCACGATATCCAACACTTTATTCTTGGCAAGGATGAGATCAATCATTGTCTTCCATGCTCTGAAGTTAGAAGCCCCTTCTAACTTGTTTTCTGACTTCATAAAGTAAGTCATCGTTTCTTTGACTTGGTCAACCCTAGATTTGACCAAAAACTCAAACTTGACATCTTAGCTTGCTAAGAGTACCAGAAGATGCGCTAGGCTAGGTCGCACTATTCTATCCATAAATTTGGTCAATCCCTTCACTTAAGGTGCCTCAATGATAGGTTTAGGGTTTCTGCAACTGCACCTACTAGTAACCCTAACGGCAGTGCTTTAGTAACTGCTCCTGCTAGAAACCCTAGCGGCAATTCTTCAACGAGATTAGTATCCTTATGGATATGCTCCCTTCCAGTGGTTAGACTGAATGAAGGAGGTGTGGGCCCATAACATGTTAGAATATAATGGATTGTGCTCATTTAACCATAGACAATATCACTATTGTCACCCAACCATAGGCTGAAGCCACCCCCGAGCACCTTAACCTTGACAAAGAATTATTCTGGAAGCAAACCCTAGGCTAGATAGCCAAACAAAGGTGGCACATATTTCTCCAAGGATAGCGCAGCAAGAAAGAGTAACAAGAGTTGATCAGAGAGTCCAAACCATAACCAAGAGATAGTCCAAGCCAAAACCAAAATCTGCTAGTTGCAGCAGCAGCTCTCCTCCAAACATGCACACAAACTAGCCAATTGCAGTGCGCACAAGTGTTGTTTCTGCAGTTCTGAGAATACTGGCCAGAATGAAGATTGGCCTCATGTATTTATACTAATTATGGCAGACTTCCTGGGTCAACTTCTCATTCTGGGTACTAATTCTTTAGTATATAATATTTCCTTCAGCCAACTTCTTCTCTTGGAGACTAATAACCTAATACAAGTCATTCTCTTGAGCCGACTTGTCTTCTAGGGTTATTAACCAATTAATTAGGGTTTCTTCTTGCTTCCCGAAATATTCTATTCTCGTCAGGTTTACACGTGGAGGTAAATGCCTCCCGCAACTACCATAATATCAACAGAAAGTAGTAGCAAGAAAAGAAATGATGACCAGCAAAAATCTAATTCTTCCCACAATAATGAGTTCAAAAGACTTGTTCCACCAAGAAGACCTTTTACAAACTGGTACCAAAATCTCTTTCTTGGCTATTGTTTTTCTTGCAATAACTTTGGTCATAAAGCAATAGATTGTAAAGCTTATGCAAGAAATGATCATGTGAGAGATATAAACAGAAGTTCTTATAAAATTGTAAAGGGTGATTATGTGAGCAACAAAACTAGAAATTCTCATGAGTTTGTTGAAAGAAACTACAATTCATTTTCTCCCCTACTTGATTACAATGTTGAATGTTATAAGTGCAATAAATATGGACACATAGGACATGACTATAGAAGCGGTGTAATAAAGAAGGAAGAAGATGTTCTCGCCAAACATTAAGGAGAATACACAAAGGTGTGGAAAATGAAGCAAGAAGAACAGAAGAAGGAAGAATCCGGACTTACACTTTATGCTCAAAATAAAGGGAACCAATGGTACATTGATAATGGATGTTCAAAACACATGGCAGAAGACCAGACCAAGTTTCTCACCTTGAATGAAGAAAAAGGAGGCGGGATTACTTTTGGAGATAACATCTCTACAATGATAGTTGGAAAATGTATTATTAGTCTTGATAATGGAAAGACTAAGACACATAATGCCCTCTGTGTTGAAGAGTTAAAGCACAATCTTCTAAGTGTCAATCAAATGTGTGATCAAGGCTACAGCCTCACATTTCATTATAAAGGGTGTGAGATAAGGAAAGCAGCTTCAAGAAGATTGGTGGAAAATGCAAATAGAACCTCAAGTGATGTATACATACTCAATGAAATCAAAGAATAAAAGTGTTGTATGGAACAAAAGTTGAGAGTGATATCCCTCTCATTTCGTCAGTAAAGGGAAGCACAAGTTCAAGGGGAACATCCATTTTCCATTGATATCAAAGGGGGAAAAGTTGGAGACAGAGGAAGAATTGTAGACACAAGAAAAGTTGCAGACAGGGAGAGTATCAGAATTAACTAAACGTTGTCATCAATGACAAAGGGGGAGATTGTTGGAAATATTGTTGTCATTGATATCAAAGACAGGGGGAGCCTACAATATTTCCAAGATAAATATTACAAACCTACAGATGTCCAAGATAAAAATTGCAAGATGGAGATTGTTGAAAGTATTATTTTTTGTCAGTTTGGATACACTATCTTTGAAGGCATTTTTTCCCTACATACGTAGCTCAAATGGGAGCACAAGTTATATGGTTGGAAATTTTATTTTGATACATTTCCAACGGTATATGGCATTCCCTTTAACTCTTTTGGAATGAGGAGATATGAATTTTTTCGTCCAACAACCCAGCCAGAAAATTGAGGTCATCTCGGCCAATCTTTACAGGTCGGCCCTAAAAGTGGGGAAGAAATTACTATAAATACAGGGTAGATGTGCGAATTTGTTGTGCAACCAAGCAAGAGATCCAATCTAAGGTGCACTAAAGGTGTTGGGGTGTCTTTCTGGTGTAAAAAAGAAGTCGAATGGATTTTCTTGGGGTCTTTCTTGTTCTCAAGGTGCACTATGAAGGACTGAAGGTTTGTGATGTTGTGTGCATTGTTTTGAAGTTGTGATGTTGTCATGTGCATTGTTTTGAAGTTGTGATGTTGTTGTCAATGGACATCGTTGTCAGTGATTACATTCTGGCAATGATTTTATGAAGCTCGATAGAAGGATACATGTGACTAAGGTTTGAAGGAGTGTTTGTATAATGAAGTATGCAGATGAAGTCAAAAGTACTATGTGTATGAAGATCTTGGGTTGGTGTCTACACATATCTTGTTGAGTTGGCGCTCAATTGAGGATATTAGTGTCTCCAGTAGGTTGGTGCCTACATCTTGTTGAGTTGGTGCTCGGATAAGGAGATTGGTGTCTCCAGTAGGTTAGTGCCTACAATATTTGTAACAGTAGGTTGGTATCTACAGACATTTATAAAGATAAAAAAATTTAGTTTTCTCTCGCAAGAGTTTCTATGTTAAACTCTGTGCATTGTGATTTGATTTTATATGTGATTATTGTTTCTCATCTAATAAATGATTGATGAATAGTTAAATAAAGTAAAAGGTATTGTATATTGATTCACACCCCCCCCCTCTCAATATAAACATAAGCTCAACACTGACCTTGTTGATTTGCTTGGAAAATGTTCTAAAAAAGGGGTGGTTTAAAATCTTTCTACCTTTGTTCCTTATTACCCTTCATATTGTCATTCCATGCTTTTTGGAAGATTGGCCTCCCTCTGCTCTACTCATGAAGGTGTTTTTCTCTCCTTATGGCCTCCTCCAAAGTCCTGGGGTTATCATAGTGTATCTTGTCACTGTAGAAGGAAGATAATTCGTTCATAAATCTTTGGATTTTGACCTTCTCATTCTTTATGAAGCCAAAATACTTTAGTAGCTTAAAGAACATCTTCTCGTATTCATCCATTGTCATGCTTCCCAGCTTGAGCTCAAATAACTCTTTCATCTTCCTTTCATAGTAATTCTTGGACAAATATTTCTCGTGGAAATATCCTTTGAATTGTCTCCATGAGACCTTCTTCTCATCAAGATGTTTGACTTGCTTAAGCTGATCCAATCACATGGTTTCATTTCCCTACGGGTGGTAGGTTGCAATTTTGGTTTCTACCACTGAGGAGTAATCATGTAGTTGGAAACATTTCCTCAATTCCAAAAGTCAATCCTCGACCTCTTCTCCCTTTCAATGCTCACCATTGAAAGTTGGTGGCTTGATTTTCCTGAGTTCACCTTGTAAAATGTCTGACTCAGACCTTCTTCTCTACCCCCTTATAGGAGAGACACTCGGGTTTCTCCCTAACCCTGAGCTTGCACTAGATCTCCTAGTTCATCACTCTAGGGAATGATGACGTATGTTCATAAAATTCTTAACTACTTGGCATTCTCTCTATGATCTATGCACTTCTCTCTGTGAGCTTCTCATAGTGACAACCAGCTACACAGGCTCCTCCCTGCCTCTCCTTCCATTGGACTTTGTCTCAACATTTCCCATGCTGCCACCCAGGCTTCTGAATTCTTCTTCGTAGCCATAAGATATATTGGCATCCTCCATAATTGTAACTCTCAGAAAGGAACCAAACTGCCCTCTTAAACCTCTTAATTTTGCAAGAAAATGTGCATGCAATAAAAACTTTGTTAGACAAAAATGGATATTCATAATTCTGGGAAAAGAATGCATAATTTTATGCTCTTAAGGCCACTAGTCATCTTCTTCTGAGTTGACTGCAAATTCTACTGCTCAAATCAATTTTATGGGTGCACAGGATGGTTATATTCTTCATTAGATTTTTATTGACTACTCATTTTCCCAAATCTAAGCTCTGAGCTAACTCATATGGTCTGTGGAAGTTTAAACTACTTTCTTATTTTTATCCCTAACTGCTACAAGTGTCTTCTCTCCCATCCTGTACAATTTCAGGTACCCAAATTCCAATTCAGGTTCCATGGGTTTCTTCTATGGTCTATGGGTTTTCCACACACTGCTCGTGTGCCTCAAACAGACTTTTGAGAAAGGAGTTATACCTTCTAGAAGTAATATGGTACTTAAATTATACCAAGTATTGTTCCAACTATAACTTCCTCATACGAGCTCTGTTATGCACCTGAAATAGATCGTTGGAAAGATCTTATTAAGTTCTTTCATTTTAAGTAGTATAGATTGTGTACCAAAATTACACATAGTTCTCTCCATTTCAACTACCTAAAAATTTTGTTTAGGGCCTCAAAATGCCCCTACAAGTTGATGATCTTTAAAATATGAAATTTTTTATAGAAAATTGATTGATTTACTATTGTAACAGTTTGAATAATCTAGTATGCACCTAATTCTAGCAATCCGGCTAACATGGCATGGCACGTGTTTGATGAGTCCATGTGTCATTCCTTGATTTGTCCATGTCATCATTCATCATTCTCCCCCATCGACCATCGGCCAAACCTTTTTCAAGCCTATCGAGCTCTCCTTTGCAACCTCTTCCCATCAGAATATCAAATTATCATATTATAAGTTTTTTTTCCCGCACCTGCAAGCCTAGCAGACTCTTCTTCATGTACTTTTCCCCGCAGCACGTTAAATATCACGTTATTAAGGTTTTCCCGCAACCCGCAAGCCTATCCAATTATTTTTCGCGGACTTTTTCCCGCAGAGTGATGACTTAACCTTGCCTTGTGATTTTCCTACACCCTGTAAGCCACAAGCCTTTTGGATTCTTTCCCGCGAGCTTTTTCCTGCAAAGTGTCAAGTTACCTACCGTCAAGACCTTCCCGCGACCCACAAGCTTATCGAGATTTACCTTTGTGGACCTTTTTCCGCACACTTGTCAAGTTGCACACCATCAAGGTTTTTCCACAACCCACAATTTGCAAGCCTATCGAGCTTGTACCTTCGCGGGCCTTTTTCCCCACAGCCTTTCTCCCGCAGCATTTTTTTCGAGGAGTACTTCTCCCATAGAGTACTTCTCCCGTGGAGTATTTCTTTTGCAAGACTTTCTCCTGTAAGCCTTTAGACAATCAATAACATGAGCAATCACAACTCAACACTTAATCTCTTCAACCAATTCCTACTCCCCAACGCCCCAACCAAAACTAACTCGATTGCAATTAGTGCAATAAGGGGATGCACAGCAATGAAAAATTGTGTGATAAATCTCTTGAGATAATTTTCCATTCCCATGAAGCTCCGTAGGTCGTGAATGTTCTTCAACCGTAGAAAATTAACATTAATTGAAATCAACATTGGAATCAATATCAAGTCAATATTTGTTCATCCAAAATCCAGGATAAATAAGTTATGTCTCCCTAAATGTATACTTCTTCATGTTCACAAGTAAATACTCTCTCTGCAACACTACAAATACCTGATCCAAGTGCTCGAAGTGATCGTCCTAGCCAATTTTCCACCCATGTACATGACCACAAGAGTCAAAATACAGTGCAAGTACTTTGTTGAGCATCCTCATGAACATCACAAGGGCATTAGCAAACATTGAACAACATCACTAATGAATCAAACAATCCTTCTCGTACCTTCAAGGTTGTCTTCCATGTATACAAATCTAGTGGTAACCAAAGTTTAGATCCATCTTACTAAAGTACTTAGCTCCTTGACGTTGATCTATGAGGTCATTGCAATGGATACCAAAATTTCATGGTGATTTTGTTCAATCCAAGGACATTATCCATGTGTTGTCCTTCATTGCAACTAGAACTATGGAAGATCCACAAGGCAAAGAATCAAGTCCAATGTGGCCCTTGTCCAACAACCCCTGAATCACCCTCTTGATCTCCTCATTTTTCCACAATGAAGCCCTACGTAATTCCTCATTCAACAAAAGAAATATTTACAAGTTAATAAAGTGCCCAATTGCACAACTTGGAGGCAATTCATGCAATTTCTCAAATAGCTCAGAATAGCATTGCAATAGCTTGTTCGACAACTTCTACGCTACCTATTTCTTATGTCGTGTTAAATCTAAGCATGATTAGACATTGAGTTCTTGATGCTAATTGGAGAGTGTCGCTTTCTCCTCTCTTGTCACAATACTAACAAAGTGAATTATCATGAGGCTTTGATTAATTTATGTGCTTCAACAACTAAAACAGGCAACAAGGATGTCTAATCATTTTGTGCTACCACTAGGTAATCGTGTTCATCTCTTACAACTCTATATTGGTTTAGGCATTGACAATAGATTGCATCTCAATGCCAAATGTATGGATTGTGAAATATCAGACCACACAACCAATGGTACAACATCAAACTCCACTTCCCCTATATAGTAATTTGAGATGGCAAAATTCACTTTGCATTTGTGTTGGACGTGCAAGTCCTCATTCTTAGTAATAAGCCAATCAGGGTTAGGATGCACGGTTGTAGGTAGAGTGTTTCTTCACTATTGGTTCTAAGAAAAGATCTCATCGGCTACCATTATCAAACACTCAAGTCACAAGCCCCTAGATTTGGATCTTTCTGGAGAATAGTTTATATGCTCTACACAAACAAGATGTGCCATTGCTACTAATGAAAGGCATTGTCTTGTGTAATTCTCTCTCCCTATTGTGCAATATCACTCACTAGCTTCTTGCCTGCATCATCTTTTGCAACAATCTTCCCTAAAGTGAGCTTAGCACCAATAGTGTTGTTAGGCCCTCCAATTATTTATAGCTGAAGATTTTTCAAGTCCTATCAAGCTGCCAACTAGGTTTGTCTTTGATCTCAAGTTGGCTCTAAGTTTCAACTATCAATGAAGGTTTTGTTGTTGCTTTAGGACAGCGAACAATTCAGGGACTTCATTGCTGATTTGTTACAGTTACATTAGCAATTTAGGTGCTCTAGCATGTAGTTTTAGTCACCAGGGGTTAGCACATGCATTCCAAAATAAATGTAACACACCTAGAGATCTTTACAGCTGAAAATACAATAGTTCTACACTCGAACATACATAAAATTGAACACATGTATTTTTTGTCAACATGACCTTGGATAAAAACCCCCGAGGAAAACCAGTTTGGAATATATGTGTATATACGAGGAGAATAAAAGGTGGAATACAGCAAGTACAAAATATAGATGAACCTGATACAATAGCAGCTTGATCCAAGCTGCAACACTAGTCCAAATGAAGCAAGAGCGCCCTAGAATGGTGCACCCCCCATAAATGTTGACAAGACCACTAAACTGGAGCCAAAAGCCAATTGGAAGCTCTGATTAAGAAACCCCTCCAGAGTACTATGATACTGATGAGTAGCCTCCCTCTGAAACAGACCTCACTGCAATCTGAGCTCTGAAAGTCCTCCCCACTGATGATGCACCCTCCTCACCAAGTGCGCCCTCTGCCAAGTAGGAATCTCCCCACTAAATAAACAAGGCCCTAAGCCTGATGGCTATCTCCATGGAAGGGAGCGCCCAAGCTAGCATCACCATATGTCTAAAACCTCATCCTCATGCTCTCTCTCAAACTCTCCAAGTGAGCAAATGAGTGAATGAGGTCTTACTCCTCATTTGTGCTCCTTTTGAACCTCCATAAGGAAACCTAAATGATGGACGATTGAGCCATCCCATCTCAAGTCTAATCAAAGGTTGAGATTCTCCAAAAGAATCTCACTCTCAAACCCACTTTGGGTTAAGTTCCCTATGTTCACTTTTTGTCTCCTAATTCACCTACAAAGTGTATTAATAGTCATTTTAAGCATAAATGACCAGATTTCACTTTTGACTTAATTCTCCTAAGTCAAAGTGAAATTAGACATAAAGTACAAAGCACAAAGTACATAGTACTTCCCACATGTGTTTAGGAGTTCACAAACACATGGGGAACACCTCCCAAGGTGCATAATCTCAACACTCTTGCCAAGGAAGGTGTTTCTCACCAAGCCCATCTTGTCTCTAAAGTAGACATGTTTGCCCCTTGGCAAGGCCTTGGTGAGGATGTCTGCAATCTACTCGTTAGTCGATATATACGGTAACTGCATTGCCCCTCTCTGAACCCAATCACGAATGAAGTGATACATGATCTCAATGTGCTTCGACCGGTCATGGAAAACTGGATTCTTAGAGAGTTTGATACAACTCTGATTATTGCAGTGTATGACAGTCGGTAGCATCTCCTGACCAAATAATCCTACCAGCATCTTACGAAGCCAAATGGCCTCGCAACTAGCCTGATTGGTCATCATGTACTCTGCCTCGGCCAAACTCAAAGTAACTAATTTCTGCTTGTTGTTGAACCAGGAAACAAGTCATGATCCCAAACTAAAGCAGCACCCTGAGGTGCTTTTCCTGTCAGTAGCACATCCTGCCCAGTCTGAGTCGGTGTAGCCAACCAAACTGACCCCATCACCTCTGATATAGTCAAGGCCAAAATCAATTGTCCCAGCAATGTGCCTCAACACATGTTTTGCCCCAATCCAGTGAACACTCCTCAACTCTACCATATGTTGGCTAAGAGTGTTCACGGCAAAACATATATTTGGTCTGGTGTTGACCAGATACATGAGTGAACCGATCAATTGCCTATAAATTGCAGCATCTACCAACTGAAATATGAAGCATTATGCTTCTTCTAGTTGGTAACCATGGGTGTCGACATAGGTCTGCAGTCCTCCATCTGAAATCTTCTCAAAATATTTGTAGCATACTTCCCCTACCCGAGAATATGTGTCCCTCCTCCTGCCATACCTCCATACCCAGAAAATAGTGCATCAACCTAATGTCACTCATCTCAAACTCTGATGCAAGTTCCCAGCTTGCACTCAGCTATGAGATCCTCGACTCCTGTGATGAACAAGTCATCCACATATAGAAGGAGAATGAGTGTGTCCTCACCTCTAATGATGTAATAGAAGTTAGGATCAACATCGCTTTTCTCGAAGCCCATCTGAAGCAAGTATGTGTCAATACATGAATACCAAGCTCGAGGAGCTTGCTGCAAACCATAAAGTGCCTTTCTCAAAAGACACGCGTGAGTCTCCCTCTCACACACCTCAAACCCTTGCGGTTGCTCAATGTACACCTCCTCATTTATAAAGTCATTCAAAAATGCAATCTTCACATCCATCTGATGAATGCTCCTACCCATCTCTACCTCTATGGCAATGATGCTCATGATCGAGGTGTATCTCGCAACTGGTGTGAATGTCTCATCATAATCGACTCTCTCTATCTGAGAGAAGTCTCGCACCACAAAACAGGCCTTGTGTTTCTATATGCTGCCATCTGCAACATACTTGGTTTTGTACAACCACCTGGAAGTCACAACTGACTTCCCCACTGGCCTCTGAACCACCTCCCAAACATCGTTGCGCACAATGGAGTCATACTCCTCTAACATGGCCTCTCTCCGGACCTGTTGGTCCACTGCCTGTGCAAATGTTTGTGGCTCAGCATCTGTGATACTCGTCACTAGTGCCAAATATGCTCCAAATCTAACTGGAGGTCTACTCTCTCTGATCTGACTCTTGGGCTCACCTACATTCTCCTTGGCCACCTTCAAGGTCTCCTGAAACCATCTAGGTCTCCTCTTCCCTGAAGTGGTCAATGGAGAAGTAAGGTCTCTCTGCCCAAGAGTAACTGCCTCAGGACTAGTCTCAACACTCTGAGATCCTGAAGCCCCTGCCCCCTCTGACTGGACACCCACTAACTGTGACCCTGAAGTTGTGTATGGTGACCCTATCACCCCTGATACTGGAGTACCATTAACATGAGGCTGTGCTCCCTCTGAAACATCAATCAATGCCTCTGCATCATCCTCAACATCAACTCTCGACTCAAGAGATCTTTGAAACTCCCTATCCTCCTCAAATCTGACATCTATGCTCACCACCACTCTCCTAAGTGATGGAATGTAGATACGATAGGCTTTGGACACCTCTGGGTATCCAACTAGAATCCCCTGTTGCGTTGTGGGGTCTAGCTTTGTCCTCTTCTCTGAGGGGACATGAGAAAAGGTCAAGCACCCAAAGATCTCGATGTGCTCGACATCGGTTCTCCTACCAATGAAGGCCTCCTCAAGAGTCATCTTCCCCAATATCATGTGGGGGCTCCTATTCTGTAGGTAAACTGCAGTAGCACTCACCTTTGCCCATAAGTACAAAGGCAAACTCTGAAAGTGCAGCATAGATCTCGATGCACCGATGATAGCCCGGTTCTTCCTCTCGGCAACCACGTTCTGTTGGGGGTTGTATGGTACGGTCATCTGTCTTCTAATGCCATGTTGGGCACATAAGTCTATGAATTGTCTGAAGGAATACTCTCCCACGTTATCCAACCGCAAAACCTTTATCCTCTTTCCAGGTTGGTTCTCCACAAGAGCTCTGAACTCTTGGAACCGTTTGAAGACCTCACTCTTGGTCTTCAGGAAACAGATCTGGGTCTTCCTCGAGTAGTCATCAATGAATGTGAGATAGTACTCACAACCACTCAAGAACTTCCGATTCATGGGCCCACACACGTCCGTGTGTACTAAATCCAATATCTCAGCGGATCTGGTCTCACTGTTGGGGAACGAGACCTTGGTAAACTTACCAAGCACACACCCTATGCAAACATCTTGATGCTCTGTACTAATCTGTGGCACTCCGATCACAACCTCTCTCAGTCCTCCGAGAGCTCCATGATGTTGATGGGCCATCCTACGATGCCATAACTCACATCTTTGTCTGTTGTTGTCGCTGTTCACTTTGCCAATGCATGAAGAGGCTGAAAAAGGAATTTGAACAAATTACCATCCCTCACTCCAATCACTTGTCCTGAGGCAAGCGAGGACCCCTTAGGGTGAATGAATACCTCGGTCCCTCTGAAGGACACCTCAAGACCTATCCTGGAGGGTAGAAACTAAAATCAAATTCTTCTTCAGCCCAGGGACATAGAGAATGTCCCTGAACAATATAGGTGGCATGCCATCTCTCCGAAAGGTAACAATGCCAATCCCAACAACTCTAACCAAGGAGTCATCTCCAAGAGCAATCTCCATCATGAGCTCGATGTCTCTAAGATCGGTCAAATGCTCTCTGACTCCAGTCATAGGGCTCGAAGCCCCACTATCAATATATCAGACATCGGGTGTCGTCTCAACTAAAGCGCAGCATATGAGGAAAGCACACTCTCTCTCGAACTGAGTCTGAAACTATGCCTCCTCTGTTGTAGTTGTGGTACCACCCCTCTTCTTCTTCCTATTGGGACACTGTCCAGCATAGTGCCCCAACTTACAAACAAAGCACTTCACTTTGCTCATATCTCTCTTCTGACCATTGTTTGCTCTCTCCTCCCTGTGGTGGGGCCCCAAACTTGGGACCCGGTCGACCTTCTTCTTGCCCTTTGTCCAAAGAGCAAGATCCTCATCACCCTGACCTGATTGTTGTTGTTGTTGTTGTTGTTGTTGTTGTCCAAAGACCTCTGCTACAAGTCTAGTCTCCTCCTGGACGAAGTCATCCCACATCCTCTCCCATGTGGGGATGACCTCTCCAACGGCTCCAAGTTAGTCTCTGATCTGGGTGTATCGACCAAGGAATGAAGTCACTAACTCACTCTTGAGCATGCGAATGCCCCTGAGTCGATCATGAAGAACCACCTTCTGGTTCTCATTAGAGCTCTGATAAAGCTTACATAGAAATGCCCACATCTCATATGCATAAGCTTTCCCAGTCAAGTGGGGAATGATTTGATCCCGCACTGCATCACATATGGTCCTCTTTGCCTTGTTGTTCCTCTTCCTGAACTCTGCTAACAAGACGGGAGAGGTAGCAGGGGGAACAGGAACAACTGCTTCAACTATGTCCCATAATTCGAGGTC
This sequence comes from Picea engelmannii, assembly GCA_009831015.1. Classification (NCBI taxonomy): domain Eukaryota; kingdom Viridiplantae; phylum Streptophyta; class Pinopsida; order Pinales; family Pinaceae; genus Picea; species Picea engelmannii. Next base: position 116,155 of record ML782871.1, on the reverse strand, counting down.
CTACAAGACAAAGACAATCATCGCCTTCCAAGGCGACCAGTTGCTAGCCCCAGCTTGCCTATCCTCCACACGTAATTGAACACGGGGATTTTTGGTCAACATGACCATAGATAAAGCCCCCGGGGAAAACCAGTTTGGAATATATGTGTATATATGAGGAGAATAGAAGGTGGAATACAGCAAGTACAAAATATAGATGAACATGATACAATAGTAGCTTGATCCAAACTGCAACACTAGTCCAAATGAAGCAAGAGCGCCTTAGGATGGTGCGCCCCCAATAAAGGCTAACAAGACCATTGAACTGGAGCCAGAAGCCAACTGGAAGCTCTAATCAAGAAACCCCTCCACAGTGCTCTGATACTAATGAGTAGCCTCCCTCTGAAACAGACCTCAATGCAATATGAGCTCTTAAAGTCCTCCCCACTGATGATGTGCTCTCCCACCAAGTGTGCCCTCCTCCAAGCAAGAATCTCCCCACTAAATAAACAAGGCCCTAAGCATGTTGGCTATCTCCATGGAAGGGAGCACCTAAGCTAGCCTCACCATATACCTGAAACCTCATCCTCATGTTCCCTCTCAAACTCTCCAAGTGAACAAATGAATGAATGTGTTTTTACTCCTCCTTTGCGCCCCTCTTGAACCTCCATAAGGAAACCTAAATGATGGACAGTTGAGATCATCCCATCTCAAGTCTAATCAAAGGTTGAGATCTCTCCAAAAGAATCTCACTCTCAAACCCACTTTGGGTTAAGTTCCCTAAGTTCATTTTATGTCTCATAATTCACCCACAAAGTGAATTAATAGTAATTTTAGGCATAAATGACCAAATTTCACTTTTGACTTAATTCTCCTAAGTCAAAGTAAAATTAGACAAAGTACAAGGCACAAAGTACATAGTACTTCCCACATGTGTTTAGGAGCTCACAAACACATGTGGAACACCTCCCAAGGTACATAATCTCAACAATAGCCTCTACTAACTTAACTTTCCAATACCACTATTATTGTTGTTCCTTTCAATAACTTATGAGATAGAATTTGTCCTTAATATTGGCTTTGAATTCATCACGTGTCATGGCTTGTGTAACACAGAGTCACTCTATGCTTCACATAAATTCTCCCATGATAGCAAAGCTTCTTGGCAATTGCACAACTTTGAAAAGGCAACTTTGTCTTCATCTATTAATTGTTGCACTTCAGGAAAAGGAATCTTATTGCCTCAACGAATCAAATCACAAGGCATCCATCTAATCATTGTATGTTGAAATCTCCACCTTGGGTTCCAATTTAAGAAAAGGACCCAAATTCAGGAACGAGCATTCAATTTTCAATTCTGCCAAAACTATCTACAAGAAGTAGCATAGAGTAAAGCTTGTTACCAGTGACCACAGAGCTAAAAAAATTCTAGAATTGGTGCACAGAGATATTTGTGGCCCAAGTGTATCCCCTATTGGAGAATCTATGCATTTTCTCACCTTCGTTGATAGTTTCTCGAAGGAAGATACAGGTGAACTTCATGAAGAAGAAGTTGACAATTTCTCGAGGAAGACATGGGTGAATTTCACAAAGAAGAAATTTGGAGTTTTCAGTGTTTTCAAAATCTTCAAAGCATATGTCGAGAGGCAAACAGATATGAGAGAAGTTGAAGGCACTAAGAAGTGATAAAGGAGGTGAACAATGTTTGGAGTAGAATAATATTTTGATGGGATCGCAGGATAGCTTTGTAAAAAACCAGCCCATACACTTCGTAGTAGAACAGAGTGGCAGAAAAGATGAATGGGATTAATGACTGAAATCTGGTTCAAGAATCCAATTTCAAAGCACATTTTAAAGCTGTTCCTTGATCCGAGAAACATGAATACCTATAAGTGGCAACCCTTGTATAGCATCTGAACAAATGGATTTTGACCCAATACTAGATAGATAAAGCATCTCAAGATAATAGAGAGGCTATGTAGAAAATGCACCAACCATGAAAACACTCAAGTTATAAACATTACAGGAAATCCTTAATGAAAACTCTAGAATGGGCATATGTTTTAAAAGTTTTGGGTTCAAGAGAGCAATGGGCCAAAAAATAAATGGAATAAGCATAATATTTTTTTCTACCAAAATCTCTCAGGCACAATAAGCATAATAAGCATTGCTGAAATCCGGACTACAGTTGCTCTGCAATGTGCAAGGACCAAGGGATTGACAAATTTCGGAGATAAATGAAGTATAGGCCAAAATACTTGATGACTAATTTGTGACAACACGATCTTAAAAATCTTGTCTTTATGGAAAAAAGGTTATTGCTATCAAATTTGGAAATTGTTGGCAGTGGAGAAATTACAAGTTATATTATTGCTTAACATGCTGATGATGGTAATAACTGTGAAACCATTGAATGAAAGATTTGAAATTACCACCTAAAAATTACACCATACTTATCAATCAATCAGCTTCACAAATTTTGAAAAGACTTGGATTTCATGACCTTGAAACCCCATTTTACACACGTAAGAATTTGGCCCATTCCCATGTCAAAGATCCAAGTTCTTGATCCCATCCATTCCGCAAGTGGTTCTCTTTTAGCACACTTCCAGTTTTTCTTCAGCTCTTAATGTTCCATAATTAATGGTCAGCTGTGAATTGCATCAGTCAGTAAAAGTAGATGGTGTATATAAGCTTTCGCCTGTGCTGCCTCTCAAATCTCATAACAACATCATCTATTTCGTCCTCCCAAGAATTAGCTGCCTCAAGCTGCACAATGCATGTCACTTCTTTTTACTTTATAGGCTTGTAAGGGAATACGTGTCATATTCATTCTCACAATAACATTTTTTTAGGTTGAATGAACAAAATCAAAAACAATAAAAAGTTAAGCCTTCCTCGGTAGTTAAAGAGTAGATCTTCATACGGAGACTGCACAAAATAGTATTTGATAGTGTATAGGCTAAGACTAAGGATAAGGTAGTAATTTGAGCTCAACATGGTTTACACATTTCACCTTTTGACACAGATCTAGTGCCAAGCGTGCACCAACAGCGGCTTCTTCATGACTGTCCTTGACGTCCAGATTAACCACCAGTACACTTCTCATTAAAATTGGTTCCCTATTTTGAAGGTCTGCAGATGTAATAAGAAAATAAAGATTAAATGTTGGGGGATAGGTACCAAACAATGACTTCACTGCTCCCTCAATTTAGACAATATGTAATAAAATCCAAGATAGAAAGTTGGAGAAAGATGCCAGATAATAGATTCACTGTTTGCTCAATGTGTCTTTATTCCCATGTACAAAGTAGCTTGGAGATGTTCTGAATGAATGAACCACTTTTTTAACACGACTGTTAGTTATGACATATCTAAAAAGTACTTTTAATCCCGATAATCTATTCTACAAACATTATCTCTGAACCAAGAATGTCACCCAAGTGCTCTCAATGGAAAGAGTGTAGATAAAAGAAGTGTAAATCGCATTCCATAAAAATCAAAGATGCAAAGTTCCAAATAAGACTTGAAGGAATCTAAATTATCACCATGCATTTATAGATTGAGGAACATAAGTGCAAATTTCTGACTAAATCCAGTCCCTTATCATGCAAAATTTTCGGAAGCTGCAGGTGCAGGTGACTACCTTCAATGACCATGTCAAATACCCTCTCCTCAAAAGTGAAAACGACATCAAATGGACCATCAACAGCATTTTCCTGCCAGCGCTGTGGTGCCATTTTCACATTCAGATTTCGTTTTAGCATCTGGAGAAGACCATTTCTTTTATATCTGTTTTTCAGTCAAGGAATTTTGCTACAGCCATCAGAGTCTGACACATTAGCTTAAAATATTTACTAGTCAGACTTTGGCCTATGAAACTGGGGGCAATGGGAAAAGAACATCTTCAGACAATTCATTTGAATTTTATAAAATAATGATACAAAACCTCGAGCCATCTCCTACACTTTGTTTACCCCTCCTGCATACAAAACTGACTGGATTCTAGAATATAGATAGCATGGCCACGTAGGCAGAAATATTGATGACAACCAAAGTGATGCCATTCATGCAATCAGTACCAATACTGAAATATTCAGTGCCAATATATATTTAGATTTCAGTTCCCCTAATGTGTATGTTCCTATTTGACTTCCCATCCATAGAAATCTGTGATGCCCATGCCCAAACACTGCACCTTCTGCTCCATATCTTTCCAACTACAAAAAACTTTGCAAAACAAGATCCTATAAAATGCATGCCCTTCAGAAACTCAAATGTACATTTATGCACTGCTTTGACCACCTAATACTGTCAAAGAGTCAGGATTGATGAGACAATCCTTCTTGCGCATAAAACTTTTTGCATAAATCGACATCTAACACAGATGGTAGACTTTGCAAATTAGTAACAGAAAAGATACTTGAGCCTAAACAAGCAAGCAAATAAATGCCATTATTAACAACATAGGCTGATGTCAAAAGAACATTATAAATTGGAAAGTTAAGAATGAACTTCACTGTGATAACCATATCAAAAAATATATTATATGGCTCCTGAATCAAATGCAATATTCATAAAACTAAAACAAGTATTATTTAAGATAAACAATTCAGGATACAATTCAGGATCTTTACGCTTTAGATCATCAAACATTCTTCTGTAGGGAGTGCCAAAGTCATATACATTTGGCTCCCTGATTGACGGGCCGGGCAATTTCACATGAGCTCCCGTCCCATAAGAACTCACATCAAAACCATGTTTCTTTAGCAGAGCATGTGCTTCCATGCTGCGGTTTTGGTTCGATGCACATACCATTGCATGTCGGAGTTTCATCTTTCTTCCTGAAAGATTGCTAAGAGGCACCGTAGTAACTATAGTCTATGACTATGTAAAGAGATATACTAATCTTAGATCATAGGCTTGACTGCCTAAATTAACAGATTCAGGCTTATCTTCTTATCCATCTTCTTATCCATAACCATTCTTTCCTGCTTTCACAAATACAAAGCAATGAGTTCAAACAAATTCAAATTGTCCTCGAACCAAAAAAAAAATCTCGAATTGCTAAATTGCAGTGTTTCCGCATTTTCCCTATAATACTTGCGTATCTCATAAAAATGTACCGCCAACCTACATAAAGATGACAATGAATGGCATACCTGGTTCAAATAAATTGTAATCCTGCAATCATTATAGTAATGTAGATTCCTGAAAACATTTCATCTCATAATTAGATTGTCATTTAATCAAAATTGAATCAACTGTGATCTAAGAAAGACAAATAACAATGTTTTCATGCTTCTCCTTATACGCTAGGCAATGGGACCTCATAGAACTTCCTTTTAGAAAGTCAGATGCTTTTAGGTAGGTAATCTGCCTAGAATGAAGTAAACTTCAAAATCATAATAGGCACCAAAACATCCTAAATCAATTACCACTCTGAAAAACCCAAGAAACCATAGTCATGATAGAACCTGAGAAAAGTGATCCATGGATGTTATAGGTTCTCAAAGTTGCCAGAAAAGCTACAAAACCTCTAAATAAAAAACAAAACAAAAAGAGCATCACTTTTTTCCCCAATAAATAAAAGCAAGTCAAAGATGTTTTGATCTCATTCCAAAGAAATAAAATAATAGGATGCGGTGTTCGTGTACCCAAAATGGAACTACAACTGCAACTATTTATGTGGCAGAAAAATGAACCTGAGAGTACCATAAATAAAGAGCAAAACACACAGAAAAATAGTGGGGGCACCTGCACACCTAAGGGTCGATTGCACCTGCAAATTCAAGTAATGGAGGGGAACTTCTCCTATAAACTAGTTGATTGTACTGATAAATGATAAGAGATACAAATGAGAGTGAAAAACCATTATTTATACCAAAAAGAGGAAAAAATAAACTTAAAGCTTGAGTCACTAATTAAAGTGGCAAGGCCTATGTTGCAGGAATCACTACCAGGTGCATTTCTGTACCGAAATGCAGAAACGCTCCTGAAACGCATTTCAAACTGTAAAAAATACGTTTCACATTTAAGAAACATGTTTCAGTGTCCTTACAGTGCACTTCAAAAAGCACCTTTTGTCCTGGGACCCACAAAAAATTATTTTTTAATGCTTAAAAATTAATTTTTTTATTAGTTAGGTTTTAATAATAATTTAATGAAACTTCTAGAAGCCTCTAGGAAAAAAAATCCTTAAAAGAGGATGTCACACTCATTTTTCCTTACTGTTTAAGCAAGGGCGATTTGAGCAAAGGGATTTGAGCAAGAGGGGATACAGAGTATTACGCTGCTACAGCCATCCTTTTGCTGTTTTGTGGTGTTTTGGACAGCAACAGCCATAGTTTTTTGCTGTTTTGTGGTGTTTTTGGGCAGCTACAGCCATCATTGGCCACTGTTTTGTGGTCCAGTGCCCAGGGCCAACAAGAGGACTGACTATTATCCTCTTTGGAGGCATGTTACAAAGGTTTCAAGAATTCCTGGTGGTGGTTCATGGGAATGGATATGCAATATTTGTCATAATTCTTATAAGGGCTCTTAGCCAAGAGTGAAGGCACATTTTGTGCATGCCTCGGGAAGGGGTGTTGATTGTTGCCCAAAGACAAGTGACCCAGAAGAAAGGAGGAAGTATGAGATTGAGCAAGAAGAGGATGATGGGCTTTAAAAAGACATCAACAGCTTGCCAATGCTACTCCTCAGGCTCCAAACATTGAGCCAAGGATTGTGCATGAAGCAAGGAAGAGGAGAGCAGCTCAGCAACAACAACCAACATCAAAAAGTGTTGGAAGTCCATCTTTTCCAATTCAAGAGAGTAGAATAGCTAAAATGATAAATGTTCAAGGGAGAGAAGCTGAAACAAGAGTGGCAAGGGCCATCTATGAATGTGGTATCCCTTTTAACATGGTTCAGTCTCCTTATTGGCAAGACATGGTGAGGGCAATTAACACAGCTCCTCAAGGGTTAAAGGGGCCTAACTATGAAAAAGTCCGAACCAAACTACTCAGAAAGGAGAAGGAGATTGTTGAGGATATTTTAGCACCTATTTGTGATTCATGGACTAGCTCTGGGGTTACCATTGTCTCGGATGGATAGACAGATACTACGCACAGGCCATTGATTAATATCATTGCCACTTCACCAAAAGGAGCAATGTTTTTGAAGGCCGAAGACTGTTCAAGGGGTGTAAAAGATGCTTAGTTCATTGTTGATATTGTAATCAAAGCTATTGAGCAAATAGGGCCTGCTAAGGTGGTGCAAGTTATCACGGATAATGCACCGGTTTGCAAAGTGGCAGGTTTGATTGTTGAGAGCAGGTATGATCACATTTTTTGGACTCCTTGCATTGTCCATAATTTAAATTTGATCTTAGAAGAGATTGACAGTAAAGTTCCATGGATTAAGAAACTCACAAGACAAGCAAAGGAGATAATCAAACTCATCACCAAACACCACCGGTCTCGAGGAATATTTCGAGAATACTCAAAATTGGAGTTGTCGAAATTTGTTAAGACAAGATATGCCTCAAACTTCATCGTGTTGGGCCACCTTGTTTTTTGAATTTTGGGTACCTTGGAAAGTGGTCCCCTTGAGTTATTGAGTGTCTAACTCAAAGGGGGGAAAAGTGACCCTCAACCCACTCTACTTTATGTTATAAAGTCAAAGTGACTTTATTAGCACTAAAGTCACAAAGTGACTTTATTAACATAAAGTGACTTACGAACTTAAGTTAAGGGGGAGATTTAATCTCCACCCTTGATCTTGGTTGACCAAGATCTAATCCTGGCCATTGTTTTCTAGGTTAGCCTAAGGATGAGGCTAAAGGGAAAAGTATGAGGAGTTAGGGCATTCATTCATTCACTGATAAGTTTTGAGTGAAGACAGGAGAGGAAGAGAGTTTTGGAGAAAAGAGGGCACACCATTGGTTGACGGCACCATTTTTTGAGCTTGAGGAGAGGCGCACCATAAGAGTGAGGGTGAACAAGCTCAAGGGAAAAGGGCACACTAGCTAAGGAAGGGAGCGCAAACATTCAAGAGGGCACACCATATGAAGGAGGCGCACTTGTTTTGAGAAGAAGCAAGGGCGCAGCATATGGTAGAGGGTGCACTCATTAAGGGAAAGAGGAAGAGAGTTTTGGAGAAGAGAGGGCACACCATTGGTTGACGGCACCATTTTTTGAGCTTGAGGAGAGGCGCACCATAAGAGAGAGGGTGCACAAGCTCAAGGGCAAAGGGCGCACTAGCTAAGGAAGGGAGCGCAAACATTCAAGAGGGAACACCATATGAAGGAGGTGCACTTGTTTTGAGAAGAAGCAAGGGCGCAGCATATGGTAGAGGGCGCACTCATTAAGGGAAAGAGGCATAGACTTCAAGGGAGCAGGCACTTAAAGAAGGGGCACAAAAGCAAAGGAGAAGGGCGCACCAAGCAAAGGGGGGGGCAAACTCCAATGTAGCAGGCAGCAAAGAGAAGGGGCGCAAATCCCAAGAAGGGTGCGCACTTCAAGGAAGAACCATGTGCCAAGCTTGTGAGGAGTTGGCCATTGTAATCAGGTTCTTCTGGTGTATTTACTTTGCTGTACTATTTCTCTTAAGACTACATAATAAATTTGCTCTCTAACTAGTTTTCCCCATGGGGGTTTTTCCAGGGTCATGTTGACCAATTCTCTTAAGACTACATAATAAATTTGCTCTCTAACTAGTTTTCCCCATGGGGGTTTTTCCAGGGTCATGTTGAACAAAAACACAAGTGTCAAATCTGTGGTTTGCATTGTTTTATTTCAGCATTTTAAAGTGTAAAGATCTAGAGGTGTATTTTCTGTTTTGAAGTAGTTTGAATGTGCTAACCATGGACAGCAAAACTTCCTAGTTAAACCCTTCAAGCAGCGGCTTCAAAAGAGAAGTGAATCATCCCTAAGAGGCAGTCCTAAAACAGCATTTTATCAGACCTGTTAGCAGCCTTCAAACAGCAGCTAGAACAGATCTGTTTGCTGCCAGAAAAGGACAGAAAAACATGCCTGTTAGTGACCGTGTAACAGTCCCTAAGACAGACCTGTAGCAGCCTTAAAGGAACTTCGAAATTCTTCATTGTTGAGGTTAAACAACCATTAATTTCTATGGTGGTGAGTCAACTTTGGGCTGAGTGGACACAGGCAGATTCAAAGCGGGGAACTATGGTGCACAGATTGTGTCTTGATGAGGAGTGGTGGAGCAAGAAATATTTCTTGCTCAAGTTCACAACCCTTGCATTTGAGCTTCTCCGAAGTGCCAACACAGACAAGCCTTTATTGGGATAGGTTTACGATGGTATGGATACCATGGTTGAGAAAACTATGCAAATCATTGCACAGGAATCTCCTCAGCTTCTATTTGTTGATGCTAATTTTGCTGATATAGTGAAGAAAATCATTGTTGAGAGGTGGAACAAATTCAACACATTAGCACACGGCCTAAACCCAAGATTTTACGATGAAGACCTTATTGCTAGAAGCAATGGGAAGAGGAAGGCAGCACATAAGGTTAGGGTGGTGGGAAATGGAGTGAAAAGAACCCTTGTAAGAACATTTCCAGCTCATCTACATAGGGAAGTGAAGGAAGAATTTGCTAATTTTGTTGCTGGTTTGGATGAATATTCAAACATATCAGCTTTGGATGAGAGGAGCACCATGAGTCCAGTGAGATAGTGGATTTTTCATGGAGTAAATGGTGTACATCTGCAAATCCTTGCCATTCATATTATTTCACAAGTGGCAAGCTCTTCATCAGCAAAAGGAAATTGAAGCACCTATGGTTTTATTCATTCAGTGAAGCACAACAGGTTGGCTGCGCAAAAGGCGGAGGATCTTGTTTATGTGCATTCCAACCTTTGCCTTGCATCTTGTAGGGGTCCAGAATATAGTACTGGACCTTCTAAAGAATGGGATGTGTATCCGGAATGCGCTAACTTGGACATCTCTCTTGCTGCATTGAATCTTGAGGAACATAGAAGTGGAATTGGAAATACTTCTACCAATCCACATTCCACTGTTGAACATGCATCTTGTTCTATTTTCCATGATGAATATGAAGATGAGGATGATGGCTATCAGGCTTTACTAGCTTAGCTCATGTTTTATTTCTATGTTCGCTGTCCATTATTCATAGATGTAGCATTGTAGCCTCAAGACTCAGATATAAAGGTTAATTTTGAATATATAGCCTCATTTATAAATAATAAAGGCTGTTTTTGGATTTTACTGCTCACACTATGTATCACTTGTCCAATGTCTTTTATATTTCTAATTTAAATGTTCTTGCTCATTTATCCATGAATCTGCATTCTGAATCATAATGTTAAAACTTAAATGCTTTCTTTTAAAGTTTCAATATAATTTTCTAAAATAGCACATTATATATAGTGTTTCCCTGTTTCCTAACTTCTGAGGGGTCACATTTCCAATGCATTTCCATTTCGGATACACGCTTATGTTTTCCCTTATCATGCAACTTAGGGCAAGGCCCTTACTACATAAAAGTGTCCTTTTACAAATATTAAAATACGATACTATAAAGGCCTAGGACTAGAACATTATCACAAGATCATGAGAATACATACAAAATATATCAACTTTCAAGTACATTGAGTCCAATGCCGAAGAGAGATGTTGTGGTTAGGTACACAACATGCCCTCCAGGCTTCCCTTTAAAAAAAGATTTTACGTCAGTTGAAAATTTAAACAATAAAGACCAGTGTTGTAAAAAATCGTCGGAATAACTGAAACGGTGCATTACTGCTCCAGTATAAGTCCAAATTATGTAGAGCAAATATGGCCACGTGTTCACAGTTGATTGTGTTGACAGTAAAAAAAATCTATAGCCAGCAAGAATATATATATATATATATATATATATATATATATATATATATATCAGCAAACACATCAACTGACACTGCCATGTTTTGTTTTTTTACATCAAAATTATTCATCACTTTTACTTAAACTTTTCTATAAGACTTTCAGAAACTTTATTGTTGATCAATGGACTTGTGGATGAGTATGAGTAGGAAAGTGTAAGCCCTTGAGGTAAGAGATTGCATTATAGTTGTGGGTACAATGGATTTATGCAATTTGTTACTTGTAGAGTTAAAGGTTTCCCTGGTTTCCAATTCTTTCTGTCCATCATAAAACCACCATGATTAATTTTGAAAACTCTGCACCAACATGTCAGTTATTGATAGAAAAGCTGTGAAAGAGAAATGGACTCTCATGGATACCAGGATATGTTGTACAATAGCTTCAATTATTACTACATAGAAGACAAGAGAAAGAACCAGATTTCAGCAACTCATAAGCCAAGGCAACAGGTCTAGAGTCTATAATCCTCTCAGCTTTGTAATAAATTGCTTCAATTTCACGGGTAGCAACAGTATATGCTATTTTTAACAAAATTGTAAATTAAAAAAAGTTTCTCATTCCTGTTCGCCCAACTTATATCCTATGAACATCTGTAGCAAGTTCAGTTCATACATAATATCCACTAATGAGCCTCTCAACACCCGTTTTTTCTATCTGCATCCTAATTTTTTTTTGGTAATAGAATAAGGGAATGTCTAGTTCCATCAATGCAAAATAATAAAACCTTAGTAACAACTAAATTTCTAGGAGCAAGGGCTTAAAAATTCAAAATGCTCTATCATTTGGTGTCATTTATCAACTGTACTTGTTTATTGGTATCATGGTACATGTTATTCAAGAGAAACTTAATATTACACCAGATGTTTTAGAATAGATATTAATTATCAGTGAACTTGCTGCCCTTTGTTCATGCATTGATCAATTAACTAAGCATCATACTAGTTGTCTTCAATGGAAAAGTGAAAATATTCCACCTTCCAAATAAGTGAGGTTTTGTGGGTTAGATCATACATGGGCTGCTATAGTTGTTTGCATAGACTGCTATATCTTCCTCATATACACTGCAATCATAACAATGCTTTGGTGCACAACCATTATAATCCTAACTGGAATAGGAAAAAATAGTATCTAGTATTTTTGCTTTCTCCCAGCTTGCATATACGTTTTTGCTTGTTTTGTGTAGCTGGGCCGCTTTCTTGGCATTCGGTTACTACTGGCTTTGCATTTTTGTTCCTTCTGCAAATGGTAATCTGAGGCCTTTTTATGTAGCTTGGAGAAATCAATATTTTTATGGTCAACGGCCTCCCTTCTAGTCTTCTTTGTTATCCACATTTTCTTCAATGTTATACTTGTTAAGGGTGCTGGAGTTTTTGGACTTATACTTGCTAACCGATAAATCTAAGTTCTAGCTTATGATTCTGCCTTTTGTATACAACTAGTTAACTTTCAATAGTCAGAAAACATCTAAGATAGAGAACAGAATTATGACACCGTGTGCACAATAAGTAATACAGTTCTCACACATGTGAGAATCAGAGACACAACTTGCTGCAAACAACTCTCTTTATATCTGTGTAAGGGTGTAAACAATGGCTTTAAATGTTGAAATTAAACTAATTTCAATGTAAACATTAAACTAATTTGAATTTCATAGATAATATTCTAACACATTCACTAATAGTGATTGTTAGTATAGAGAGAAGACTTCTCATGGTACTGGCTAGAATAGGTTCTAACTTCTGGCTGGGCTTTATTCTGATTTGCAAAAACGAATTAACATGATTACTAAATTCAGCTTGTCAGCTTTAATTTGCTTTGACTGCAGTTTTGAATAGGTAGCTAGTATGTGCAATTTATGAGGCCATCCTTCCTTTCGAGGTGACTCTTTTAAGAACCCAGCGAGATATTTTGTCACTTGAGCATCCAAAGTGATTTGGACAAGAGAGAGATAGAGAAAGCAACGTAAGATGCCATAAGAAGGTGAAATGCCCATGAAAATCGTTTGGTCTTATAACATAAGTTATATCCAACTCCTCACATTAGAAGTCATAAATAGAAAGACTTCAGCTAAAATCATTGATGAGACTAAAAGCATAAGCCTGGAAAACAACGTTCAATGAATAAAGTCAATAGTTTGTCTTTTATAGGAGTCTACCGAAGCTGTGTGGTGTTCAGCAAGAGCAATCAAAATCCCTAATATATACTGACTACTTTCAACACCAAATAGAGCTTCAAAGTTCAAAGCAAGGGACTGAAGGAACTCGGATAGTTCAAAATTGAAACCATAAAACCGTGATATGGCAGAGCATTAAAAAAGGAAATGGCACTGTTATGCTTTTTAAGATTGGAAAGAAGAAAGACAGTAATTGAGTTGTACCCAGGGCTACAATAATAGCAATTGTTGAAAATGTGAGATTAACAACATAAAAACATAACAAAAGTCACCAGGTGACTCGGCTTTGTTAGTATTGGTTTATCATGTTTTAAAGGTCATTAAGATCTAAGTTTATCATTAGGGATCTGTAGTTTAACTACCTAAACTTAAAAGTGAAAATGTATCAACTCACTCCAATTGCTAAAAGGTTATTCTTCATAATATTTGATGTGCAAATATTTCACAGTTTTCCAACAGTGGTATTAGGGCAGAAAGTGTCAATTTTTAAGACAATTAATGCATTCAATTTCAGATCTGAAAATTACTTTCAAGTGACCTCAAACAGTAAACTAGGGCTTTTATCACTGACTAATTTTACACTGAAATTATGACAGAATATTATGGCGGAAGCACGAAACTCAGACAGAAATCATCCATGCACAAGAGACACAAATTTCTGTTCGGTAAAATTTCGAGATTGAGAATTTCCGAGGACAAAACCAGTCCTCCCAGCAAAATTACAACTTCACCAAAATCTCAAAAAAACCTTCCAACTTGCAAACCTGTTGTACGGCCTGCTGACATCACAGCCACACAGATGACGTCACCTGTATGGCCCTGCAATCTGGCCCAGGAAAAATTCGCATGTGACCTCTCTCCTTTGACTGCGGTTGTACGGCCATTGACCCGCACTGACTGTCCATTCTGTTCTGTACAGTCCACACGTGTGGCAGGCCTGCTGTACAGACTGTACAGCTCCACACGTGCAGTCTTTTCTGCTCTTCCTCCCTTGTGTGGCAGGCCTTCTGAACAGACTGTACAGCTCCACACGTGCGGTCTTTTCTGCTCTTCCTCCCACGTGTAGCCTCACACGTGTGGCCTCTTCCTTGGCTGAAAAATGAGAAAGAGAAAAACAGAAAAACCCTAAGCCAGATTTGCAAAGTGAAGATTCTCCTTGCTGAAATTTGCAACCCCAATCTCCTTGGCAAGAGTGCTCACTCACTCATGCCAACACCATAATGACAAGATGAAAATGTCACAAATGAGGTGTGATGTCTCCTCACATTGCCTCTCCTTTTATAGGAATCTAATGAGTGAGTTTAGGAACCCCTTCTAAACTCAACATTAAATTAGAATTGTTTGTTCCTCCATGTGGGTGTGAAGCCCCAACAACAACAATTCCAAGCCCCAACTCCATACAAAGGGGGTTTTCACAAAATAAGAATGCAATGTGAGTACCAACAAAGATTCCCACATGCCCGACACTAAGGCCAATGTGAGAATACCTGCCCGATGCTACAAAAACATCAACAGAAAGGACCTAAGTGAATTTAACAAGAGTGCAAATCGTTCATAGTGATTGGAGCTCATAAGCCAAAAGGGTTTCAAGACATGAAGTTATTAAGTTTGTAACATCATTTTTTTTATTAAGATCTTAGTCATTTTTTTTATTAAGATCATCATTTTTATTAAGATCTTAGTCATTTTTTTTATTTTTGTAAATCATTAAAAAAGGGAAAAAGTTTAATATTTTGAGGAAGGGCTTCCTCAGCCCAATGAAGAGAAAGAAATTATCAGAACGAAAAAAATGCATGCATCTATTCACCATACCAAAACAAGAACCTGACACATTCTGCATACCAAACCAATTGCATGTGCCCATACTACAGAACAAAGAAAAGATCTTGACGTCCAACCAAAAACCAGAAAGGAACGTGAGAAGATACAAAAGCACAAGACATATGGAAACCTGTGTAGTCATAGCAAAGAGAAGACCTATTAGAGTTAGAGTATTTTTTTCCAAGGAAAAAACCTCACGAGGGAACTCCTAGGAACTTCCCCACATTTCATAGATGGTACCCAATGTAAGCCTATCAACACTAATTACAACACCTGACCCCAATGGGTCATCAAGTGTGGCATGTGTTATCCCCTACCCTAGGGATAACTAAGGAGATCGTGTCTCGAGGCCCACAGGTCCTAGACATGGAGTGTCGAGAGTCGGATGACTTGAGCATGACCCCGAAGGGCCCCTCTTTTCTTCAGTGCAGCCCATTTATCAGCAACAGCAGTATCCATCCCACCAACCTGGTCCTGAAGTAACAGTAAGTCTTGCTCCATGAGGTAATGAGTCCGGGTATCATGGTATGTGTCACTCTGATTATTGAAGCACTTGAATATGTTGCATTGAATTCTCCTTCATTTCATAACGTTTGCTTGGAAATTATGCTCTTTAACTTGTTCATACCTGGAAGGGTGACATGATTCCCTAGTAAGTTGATCTCCCTTTAGGATGGGTTGCCACTGGGTGGGTCTGTGAAAGGCCATCGTTTGTTCCCTCCATACTTACCACTTTCCATATTTATTCCTCTCATCTTCCCCTACCTTTGTTCGAGCATTGGGATTGGCCACACTAGAAAGGGTTGTACCTTGCCTTGCGGGAAGAAGGGGCTAAAGGCCCAATGGGTAAAAGTAGCTAGCAAGAGTTAAAAGCCTTTAAAACCTTTGAGATGCTTCGCTCAGGGATTCCCAAGAAATCAATAAAAAGTTTCTCAGTAAGAAGGGAACCCATAAGATAAATAAACACTCAAGGTACTAGTTGATGGATAGGAGGTCTCATCACGAGCCAACCTATTAGAACCATGGGCATGTAGCGGTATGACACTACCATCTATTTGGTCACCAAACCAGGGTAGTGGTTCTTGGTGGCATAGCCAATAGAAAGGGGGTCTCATCACGAGCCAGTCTTCCCATCTCCGTGAAATGCTTGTGGATAACAATGTCACATCTAGTCACCAAGTCAGGACAGTGTCCCTCAATTCTTCCCTTGAAGCATAAAAGCAAAAGATCAAAAGTAACAAAGCTAAGAATAAAAGGCAGTGAATGGGATAGGAAACAATGGCATCTATGACAAGGTGCAGCTTGCCCTCTACAAAGGCACCCACAGGTAAGATTTACATTTCCTTGTTATCGCTGCACCCCATGCCCAAACACTTACCCCACACCACCTCATACACTTACATGACCTGGATTGGTTCTCACCTGGGAAACACCCCAAACTTAAGGAGGATTAGCCCAATAGGACACCCTGAGACCTTCTCCAAACCTGACTTGTTAAATTGCATAATGTCTTTGAGCATTTGTCTAGGTAAAGGGGGGTTTGATGCACATGTTAGGGATATTTAATTATTAGATGTGATTTACATGTTATGATCCCTGTAACTTATGAACCCCTGGAGGGTGTACTTCTTGTTGCTGCAGGACCTTTCCCAGTTAAGAATACTCTATAACATAATATAAAAACCAAAGATTAATATTTCCTTGGAAAATGGAGATATTTCCAATAAAAATAAAAATAAAAAGAAAGAAAACTGGGAAAATTTTACTCCATTTAAAATTAAAAGGCAAAAAGCTTCCTTAGAAAATTAAAATAATACGTGGAGAATTTAAAAAATTCAATCAGATACATTTTCTATGTTTGCGTGTACGGAGCTCGAAACCCAAACCCGTCGATGCATATGCATATTTGGCAGAACTGGGCATCTGCTCAAACCCTAACCCAGAAAAGAAAGGATTATGGAATAACCGTTATTCTTGAATTGGAGTTAACCACCCGAGGACTGGTTATGAGAATGGGGATCAAGCACTTGAATCGTTTAAGGTCATTTTCTTCTACTTCTTTAATTGTTTGTTTTTCTTTGAATGAATACAATTTTCTTTTCCTTAGAATTTTTTACGAGCTTTCTTTGAATGAATGAAATTTCAATTCGGTTGTTATCTATCGAATGTAGTTATTGCTCTGTTTAACCTTTATTGCCAACCAAAATAGTTAGCTGCTAGGTCATGTTTTGGTTGAGATGCAAGAAATAGCAAATGTGTGGTGATTTGTAAATCATGCTTCTTTGGACAACAAAATAAAATGTTCCTAACATAATGAAGCTACTCCGCGACATAAAAATTATATTACACTGGAAGCTTATTCCAGTGCCAATCAAATTGACTTTATTTGGGGGTTCAAGCACCATTCAACTTGTTAAGCAGATTGTGTGCCCAGGGATCAACCTTGATGGAAGTTGAAATTGCTTAATTTTGTTGTGCATGGTGCCATTTTAAGTTATGTTCGATCTAGTCTCTCTTGTTACTAGCATTGATCAAGATAAAGGCCCTATTAATGGCATGCCTTCTGTATAATACAATTAACAGGTTCTGATGTATATTGTAGCTACAGTATAATTTTGTTTGTCCAAGTGTGCCTTCTAATATGTATTACAATGTATAGTTCTTGCAATAATTTAAAAGTGAGGGGGTGTTGATGGAGTCTCAACATGTTAATGGTCATGCATGGTTGTCACCTTGCAAGGCTTATGATCACGATCTTAGGGTTAGAATAATGCATATGATATGTATCTACGCTTTAGTCTTTAAGATTGTCCTGAAAGCCAAAAATTATGGACAACAAGGAAGAAACTTGACTTGATTGAATCCTCAACATTCTTACTTAATTATTTTTTATTCAACAAAGTTGCTATTAAGTATCCATGGTATCAATCTATGAAGAGAAAACAATTACTGCACAAGAAAAGCAAGTAAATAAATGTATATGTTGACAAGTTATTTAGTGAGGAATAATTAAAAGTGGATTTAAGCTCGGTCAATGAGAGTTTAAGTCTCAATCGTTGATCTAGAGGGACGATCCATTGGTTGGGATCTCTCACGAGTTAGGGGACCCACTCTAACCCTAGACCAAAAGGGGAAAAAGATTATCATGTGTGAGTAATCGAGCAGAGGTGAGAAGAGGCGCACGATGGCTGCAGAAATAGAGTGAGACGAGCTCACTTGCTTCAGGAAAACACCTGTATCAGTGAGGGTCAGTCTGTATGAGAGCTATACCACAAGTTAGCACAGTAAGAGGGGTCGAGTAGGACCACAACAGTTTTTGTTGAAGCTGCTACCAAAAGAGAGAAGGCCTAGCTAGAGGGCACTTCTGTCATTCCTGGCAAACTGTAGAGGGAATCCCGAACTGTACCAAAACCGTACCAGATCGTATGAATCTGTGTAGTACGAATCTGTACTGTAACTTCAAGGGTAGTAAGAAATTTGCACTCCGTTTTCTTGTAATCTCTATCAAATAAATAAAATGTGATTCATTTGTGCAAGCTATGGGAAACTATTATGTTGCAATGTTATTTTAGATATGTGTTTGTTTATCATTTATCGTTAATATGGTATCCGAGCAAGGTTTAATGGAACATGCCTCATCACACGAAGTTGTAGAAGATGTCTGCTCGGCCTGTCTTTCGTCCACTCGAACTAATGACCTCTGGTATATAGATAGTGGTGCATCCAGCCATATGATTGGACACAAGCACTATTTCAGTAACCTGAGTGAAAAAGGAATTTGGGTTCGAGATCTTGCTGGGGGATGACTATGCTATCATCCAAAAGTAGTCGGAACTGTAAAGTTTGAGAGGGAGTCTAGGAAGCCTCTCTATCTGTCAGGCGTCCTCTATGTTCCAGGGCTAAAGAAGAATCTGGTCTCAGTGTCAGCTCTAGAAGACCGGGGTTATGAAGTCTCCTTCAAGGAGCGAAAGGCTTACATCAAACCCCGAGGATTCAGTGAGGGATCTGAACAGGTCATTGGAGTAAGGAAGGACAAGCTCTACAAGTTACAGTTTGACTCTCACTATGCACTAGCAAGTAGTAAAAGCACTAGAGACTGTGCACTGTGGCACAGGCATGTAGCCCACCTTGGACATGGTGCTCTAAAAATTCTGGGTAAGATTGTGACAGGGATGCCTTCGTTCAACACTGAACATCATGAACTATGCAAAGGGTGTGTTCTAGGCAAATATGTAAGGGCGCCCTTCTCCAAGAGCGACTCAAGGTCTTCGATTTAATCCACACTGATATTTGTGGTCCCATGTCCTCATTATCCATAGGGCGGAAGTTTAGATACTACATCACCTTCATGGATGATTTTTCCAGAAAGACCTGGATTTACTTCTCGATAGGAAAAACCTCAGAAGAGGTACTCAAGAGGTTTCAGGAGTTCAAAGCTTTTATTAAAACTCAAACAGGAAAAAGGATAAAAGTCCTTAGGTCCGACAATGGGGGGGAGTACACTTCATATGCCTTCAAGAAGTTTTATGCCGAAGCCGGGATCAAAAGAGAACTGACAGCTCCCTATACTCCTCAACAAAATCGAGTCTTAGAGAGAAAGAATAGAGCCATTGTCTAATCTGCTCAACAAACCCTGAAAACAGAAAACCATATCAGTTACGGGAGAGTTTCGGTTATCATACATCACAAAAATGCCAGATCCCAGTAGTTTTTATTGCCAAACGGTTAAAACCCACCAAGTCATTGCTGAATACCAAACAGAATGCATACTAAAATCTCAAAATCGATACCATCAACAAAATTCGACACAAACAACAGGGATAAGACCCCAAAATACTAGACCCTTTAACATACCATTGCAAACCCACATGTCGGATAACCCAAAGGCTGGAGGATTGGGTTAGGGACAAAAAACTTTAACATCAATAAACCAGACTTACATAAAGACGAGAGGTTATATGGGTTGATAGAGAAAACCGAAACAAAAAAAGAAAAAACAACAGAATTTCCTCACTCAGAACCAGAAGCAGACAGACTTAGAAAGAAGAAAAAGCAAGTGTAAGCGATCCATGCATACCTTTAGCCTTAAGATCTTGATAAACAATGGGCGAAACCCTCGTCAAAATAGATGAAATACGAAACTACAGAAACCCCGTTTCGAACCCTAGAAAGTTCAAAGTGCCCATCAGCGGGATGGTAAATCAGGTCTCCGGATCGATCTCCACACCATGCCCTTCCGTACTGATTCCCGGGTATCACCTGTCTCCAGTCTCATGGATATGTTTAATTAATGAAGAGGGCAAAGTCAAGGAAGGAAGAAGATGCCCATCGGTTAACACGAGGCCATGTGAAGGGCGGTGACTCTTGAGTGTGAGGTGCGAGACTTTCTTAGTCCAATGGAGCGTGTGATTTTAACAAACCCCACCGTTTCGATATGTTAAGGTGCGAGACTTTCTTAGTCCAATGGAGCGTGTGATGTTTAACAAACCCCACCGTTTCGATATGTTAGAGAGGTTTTTATGGTGCACAATTAGCGTTTTGGAGTATGTACCAAGTTATCCCCAAGCGCAGGTCGGCCTAAGGGAGGCACTTACTTCCTTCCATGGTAAAGTAAGCTTCCATGCCTCGTTACTTTGTGTTGAGTGTTTGTCGGCGTCAGGTTAGTGGTTCGACTTCTTTACGGATTCAGTCTTTGTTCACAGGTCTTTTTCTCTGATTCTAATTGTTCTTTGTCCAGCGAACTGCCTAATGTCTGACATTGTCTAAGGTATTCTCCATTAATATGTCAGTTGTGGTCCCATGGAATAGTCTCGGTGCTCTTATGTGGACGACAAGGATTTAATGCAAGGTGACATACCGACTCCTGCAATTAATGTATTCATCCCCGCCCAAACTACTTGTTTGAACTCTAAACAACTCCATCCTTTGTTCATGTTCCATTCCATGTCCCTGTATCGTGGATCTCAAACTTGTATACCTAGAAGCTCCTCTATCATGTAGTAAAGGGAGGAGTGAAGCTCTAAGGAGCTATGACGAAACTCCTCTTGCGACAATCTACCATGAAGCTCCCCCTAGTCCATCTAAGCTCCTCAATCATGACTTCCAAAGCCTAAGAAATTAACAAATACATAGCATAAAAATCTATCAAAGGGAATATCCAAAAATGCCATGATCCTACACCAAACAAACTCCAAAATTGGAGCATCTAGCCAAGACATGGTAGCGAAAAGTCATGTAACAATCGAGACTAAACTTAGGCTGGGAGGCAAGTCATGTAACGATCAAGACTAAACTTAAGTTGGGAGGCAAGTCATCCTTAGGAGGGGGTGACCCCAACCTTCAAAATCAAGGTTTGCATCCAAAATGATAGATTCCAATCCATCATGCCCTTGTTCAAGCTAGGGTGGCTTCTCCACTTCAGAAGAACCATGGGAAACTTGTCATTATTCAATGAGGATGGGTGGGCCAGCATAGTCATAAGTTCATCTCAATGTTCCCGAACTAGATGATCAATGTGATGCCTTGAGTGGTCAAAGTAGTGGCACTGAGTAGACCTAACAAGGATATTGATGAGGAGCTCCATATTCATTGTACACGGAGCAACGCCCTAATAATATATCATATGGCACAAATTGTCCACCTTGACTAGCACCTTATGGAATTGTGGTGAATTTATAGGTGAAAATTACAATATATAAATGCACCATCAAAATAGTTGAATATATTGTCGTGTATAACACCCTTAAATAAGCATTCATTTCTTTATTACAATATGAAAAACAAATCTCAATACAAAAAGTTTTCAAGTTGCTTTAAATGTAATGGCCCAAGGAATCATGTCACCTGGGAGGATTGATTTCTAGGAGGCCTAGGAGGATAACATTTTACTACACAATATATAAACTCAATCCCAAGTTGATTGAGCAAAGTCACAAAACTAGAATATGTGCTTAAGGGTTTCAATCTTTTCAACAAGGGGGCACTTAGGTTGAGAAATTCCCAAGTGTCGCAAAATATGGCCCAAGGGCAAGGCCTCCCATCATAAGAGACCAAACAAAGATTGCCTTCCCCTACTTGATGAAAGCCTTCCATAATGAAAATATTTGAAACAATTAGGTCCTTTCCTTGGCCCTAAGGTACCAAATCTTGCTAAGTTTGATATCAAGCCTTGGCATTGGATAAGGCCATTGAAAACCACCAATAGGTTTATACTTATTAAATGTCTTGGACATGTTCCAACACCCATCCCTTGACCAAGCCAAGGGGGGACACA
The DNA here is from genome assembly GCA_009831015.1 of Picea engelmannii. Lineage (NCBI taxonomy): Eukaryota > Viridiplantae > Streptophyta > Pinopsida > Pinales > Pinaceae > Picea > Picea engelmannii. The sequence goes on along the minus strand of ML782871.1, from coordinate 94,017 downwards.
ACCCAAGTTTGGTTAAGAGGATATTAGGAATAAAACTTTTGAATCTTTCCAAGATCACTTCGTGAGAGTGGTAAGCCCAATATCCACTTTCAAAACAAGACAACTCTTCCAATATTTGGCATGGATATCAAGCAAATCGATAATATTTTATACCCTATTTTGAGAAATAAGTAGACTCCACTAAGCCTTGTTATCATGAAGGGCCACATGGGACCAACATAAGATAAGCCCTATTTGAAGAGAGTTGCATCTCCATTAGAGCCAAAGCGTGGTGGCTTCAAAAACTTTCCAAGTTCTCTCAGCTACAAATTAAAGATGCATGAGATCTCTAAATGAAAAGGAGTAACAAACAAAGTTTGAAGGTTGAGGTTTTTCCAATCTTTGATGCCAAGGGGGGCTCCCCTAACAATGCAATTTCAAAGAAGAATTGTGTAATCCTCGTCACCCTTGGTAGACTTAATGATCCACTTTTCACAAAAAGGCACATGTATGCATGTAGATTTGGATATTCTCGAGACCACCCAATCCTTAGATAGGCAATGAAGGCTCTAATTTACATGGTGGAATCCCATTTTACCTTGATCATTTTCTCAAAGGAAGTTCCTAATAATATTTTCTTATCCTTGATAACCGCTCTAAGATAAAACCCACCACGAGGAGTGATACACTGGAATCTATCCTAGCACTTTAGTAAATATATGATACTTAGCAACCAAAGACGATGACCTTATGATCCACTTCTCAATTTGCCTTCAATCCTCTGAATCACCTTCTCTCGAAGCTCCTCGAGGGAATCCCAAAAGGAAAAAGGAACCCCGAAGAACTTAAAGGTTTGACCTAGCTAAATCCATGACTATCCCAACTCAACTAGCAAATCAACCATATGACTTTATCATGTCGATGACAATATGTTTTATCCTCCTCTATCCTAGAACCAAAAGCCTCACAAAAGATGTGAATACAATCCAAAGTATTATCCAAAGAGCATTTATTATCCAGTGGAGTTAGAAAGGAATCATCAACAAGATGTGCTTTGGCAATCTACCTATCCCTAATCCATAACAGATAATACCTTAATCAAGCATTGATCGATATTGTAATGAATATGATAGTGAAGGATTTCGACTACAATCACATAAAGGGTTAGGGAAAGGGGTCAACCTTTTCGAATTGACTCGAATAGACCAAACTCCTCGTACTAACTTGATTAATGGATAGACAAGTCAAAGAATCCATAAACAAACTTTCAGTTATGTCTTTGAAATGATTTCCAAAGCCAAGGATCTAAAACATAGCTAGTCCACCATATCATAGGCCTTTATAAAATCAAGCTTGATGAATAGAGAATCAATGCCTATACATCTAGCCCATTTCATTCCTTCCCAAACAAAATTATATTATCAAGGATGAACCTCTCTCGTATGAAGCTTGTCTACTCTAGCAGAATTCTCACAAGGAAGATATGCCTAATTTTCAAGGCTAAGGATTTGGCAAGGTTCTTATACAAGACATTAAGGAGAGTGATAGCCCTTTAACTAGAAACATGTCCAGTTTCACCAAGATTCAAATGAACTTAATCAATCCCATGTTGATAAACTCTCCAAAATACTACTTAACCAGAGCTTCTATGTAAACTTGGAGGAGGCTAGAACCAGTGAAGTCCCACGTGGCCTTATAGAGCTCTCATGGGAAGCCATTCAATCCTAATGACTTCTCCTCTACCATGTATTTTAATGTGGCAATGAACTCCTTTAAAGTTGACATTTTCTCACAAAGTCACTCATGATTGAGGGAGAGCCTACATGGAAAAATGTCATGGCACATATGCAAAGACTCAATGCTTTTATCTGCTAGAGCTTGAGTTTGAAAGTAGTAATGAGTCATTGATTCTTTCTCAGTCACCTCAGTGCTACTAAGACATTGTTTAGTAGATTGTTGAAAGTAGTAATGAGCCATTGATTCTTTCTCAGTCACCTCAGTGCTATTAAGACATTGTTTAGTAGATTGGATGGATTTGATCTTTTTAAAGGTTTTTAGTGGTCAATGCTTTTAAAAATGCCTTGGTAGGCTTATTGTCTAACTTACCAATGGTTGTCAGCTTCACTTGCTTGTCAAAGTTCATCCACCTTAAGAAAGTGCCTAAGCTCGGTAGTTTGAGCCTATAGTTCATCGACACAAGGGAGGTTTGAAGCTTTTGAGTAATCTCCTAAGCTCTTATGTGACCTCTTTATGTCATTTTTATTGAATTACGACAGTCTATCAACCATATTTATGAAGAAAAATAGTGATTTAGTTGACTTCATCCCCACATCCAATAATCCACTCTTTGGAGCCTTATGTTTAGGCAACATGTCCTAAATAGTTTGAATTGCATTCACATAACTAGGGAGCTATAAATGTGACACATTAAACAAAATATTAGTCTCATGAATATGCATCTTGTTTTTTCCCCGGGAAATGGAAGAAGAAATAGGTCAATGATATGATAAGTTCGCCTCTCCAGTCACTTGAACAAGATGTCCTCTACTACCATCATAGTAAAAGGTATTATGCTATGAGAGAATGGCTTTGTCGAGTCATTTCATAACTCTCTCTTTTCCTTTGTGAAATTTTTTCCAAGTAAAACATGATTCAAAAGACTCATTCATTCTCGACGTGTTTGGATTATACGAACCTAGCCTAGCCTTAAAGCCACTATAGTTTAGCTTTCACCCCTTTGAAATTTACACATGCAACAAGCCATATTTTTCGTTAGTTGCTTCAACCATGTTGGACTTTCCGTAAACGATCCAATGGGCACATGACAAATTGTTGACCAACCACATCCAAAAGGTGACCCTCTCTACTATGTCATTTGACACGTAGATATTCATTAACCCTAGATATGGCCATCTAAGGTCAATAATATATAGACCAACCTATGTTTGGGTTTAGTCCCTAAAATGATCATTTCCAAAGAAACAGTCGATGCAACCAATATCATTATACTACATTTTCCCTCTTCACGGTCTAAAACACAAGCAAAAACACCTATTCAAATGAAACATTTGGCCATAGACAACAAAAAACTAGAAATTTCAATATTCTACAAGCACAAAATGTTAAGGGAGGAGATCACACTACACAACTTGTGAACTATAGTTATTCTACATGATTTTTTGAAACATCACACATTCCTAGAAGCAACTTTCATAATCAATAGGAGGTGTGGATGTCCATATCCTCCTAGCCATCCATATACTTAAAAATCCAAGGAGATTCTTCATTATGGGGAGCACATAATCATCTGATTTATGTTATTGATGATGCCCAAGGTATTCTACAACATCCAAGTTTTCTTGCTTATGCAATGATGAAGGTGCAAACCTAGTCCTTTGGCTAGCCCTACAAGAGGAGGTGACATTAGAGGAGCTAGAGGATTGTTTCCTTTTTATCACAATATTGGAATGCATGGGCCTAAAACTACCAGTGGGTTTGGCTTATAATACTTTATGCACTAGGGCCAACTTGGCTTGCTGAGACGAGACTTTAACCATGTGCACACACCCATCATTGGTCAAGGATTTCTCGACTAGATTTTGAGGCACATATGAATTTTAGGCATGTAGAATATCGACATTAACCATTGGCGGCCAATCCCTGATGCAATGGCTAGGACTTTGACACCTAAAACAAGTATTCAAAAGATTGATATATTTGATGAGCTAACTTGAGACTTTACTCCCAACTTGAATATACACAAACTATTTGAGATCCTTTAATGACATGTTAACTTGAAAGGAGACTCTTTGTTGAGGCCCAAGGTTAAAAAACTAGCCAACCCATTATAAGTGAAACCTCCAATAAATATTAAAATATGCTCTAAAAAGTCTTAAATTGCATTGAAAGTCTAGGAAATTAAACCTTAACAAGGTAGGATAGATAAGCAATTTTCTCAATAAAGAAGATTTCCTTAAGGAGGGACAACATCACCAAGGTCTTTCAACATACACAAGAGCCCCAACCAAAGATATAAGTGCATCCAACCTTCACCTTAGAGAAGAACAATAAGAATCTCTTTATTAAGCTATGAGCCACTTAACAATGTCAATTGTAAGGCTCCCAAGCCTCCTTTGTACCCAAGCCTTTATCATAAAATCATGTAAGATCCATCCCACAAAGTAACCCAACAAAGTAATTTTTTTAAACTTATCAAATACAATGGAATATTAATCAATGGAAACATCAAAAGTGTTTCAATGTTCCCAAGTGATACACCTCAAGGACATACTTGTGAGGAATCTTTAGAGCTCTGGTTGATGCAACCATCATCGATAATCACTAAAAAAAAACTAGAATTAGTTTGTTCAACTAGTAGAGTTTTAGGATGAGGGTCGACCACTGTGAGGCATGCCTTGCAAAGGGGTATGAAAGGCCACCAAAAGTCACCACACAATAAGAAATTTGTTAAAGGAAAGTAAATTCCACACGGGCACGCCATCAATGGAAAAATAAAGTAACATCAAATCTTTCTTTGCTAGCATGCAAAAATCATAGTAGAGCTCCTTAATTGACACTATTTGGATCAATTTTATTTTTTTTTAATGCTCTTCTCTTTAGCGCTATAGGAACAACTTTGGAGCCAAGGTTTGTGGTGGGGTATTTATGTTTTTGTCGAAGTACTTTCATTCATTTAACTTGTGGTTGTATATAGAGGATATTGCGTAAAGACATCAATTTCAAAGCATTAAAACCCAAGAAACACGATTATCCACTTATGAAAACCTTACAATATTTCTAAAAACTTTTTTTTTTTTGGTTTTTTTAAAAAAACACCATTTTTTTTTTCTTTTTCTTTTTTATACGATAAATCATTTATTTTTTATTTTTTAAGAATTTTTTTTTTCTTGTAAAGCAAATACTTTTTATTTGGTTATTTATTTATTTGTTTGATTTTTATATAGTTTTTATACTAATTCATTTTTATTTTTTCTATTTGTGAGGAGACAATTCTAGTGGTTGGGAGTAAGAGTGATAATATTGTCCATTTTGGTTTAGTTCTCCTAGATTAACCTTGACGTTTGATTGTGGGATTTGCATGTAAAAATTGGGGGTTATAGTGGTAGTCTAGAGAATTGATTTTGGATCATGCAGGTGAGATTTTGCCTCGTTACTAATTCCCCAATCTAGTTATATATATATATAT
>ML782871.1:75542-88729 GCA_009831015.1 Picea engelmannii | reverse complement strand
ACAAAAAAGGTGAAAGACATGTTTCAGTCCAAAACAAGAGATTTTATAGACCTGTTACATAGCTCTCAAAAAAATTCAGCTACCTCTAAAAGGTGTTTATGCCACTGAATAGTTCCCAGCATGAAAAATTCTATTCAAATACATTATATATATCATCCCTTTACTTCGGAGTGTTCAAAAATATCCGATTGGGCACTAATGCGCCTAAAGGTGAAATTGCATAGCTTTTCTTTCTTCTCCTTCGATAAATTCATAGTATCCAAAAGCTCCTACTGGCAGACTGAGCGCTTCTTTGGATAATTTGTTTGTCTTTGCATTCAATTCTCAAAGGATATGATGAAAGGACAACCATTTGAAGGAATGGAAAGCTAACTTGATGTCTCTCATGATAGGAGATAGATGTATGTCTTGCGCTAAATTTTTACCCTTTGCCTAATCTATCACTAGCTTTGAATCCCCCATTACTTCTAGCTTCGTGACATCTTTTTTCTTAGTTACCTCAAGTAAAGTCCAAAGGGCTATGTATTATGCCCTATTGTTTTATCCTACCCCTAGAGCATATCTTATGAAGATATAATGATTATGGTTGATATAAAGCACTACTCCCACCCCACACATGGGAGGATGCCTCTGGCTTGCACCATCAAAAAATCCTCAGGGTGTCTCATAATCTATAGCAGGCATAACCAGAATTCGAGGATTTTTCTCTTTCAGATCAACTTTGAATTCTTTTGGTTGACTTATGGCAAGGGAAATGGTGAATTTTGGTGGCATCAACTTGTCCTTCAATATGCTTTTGTTTCGAGCCCATAATATATTAGAGATGAGAATGCTCGGGAGTCCAACATACAATTTAACCAATCTATCCTGCAACCAATCTTTGACACATTCCTTCAGCTTGTTCCTATTCCATTATGCCTTGGCTTGGAACTTTTCTTTGACCAACTTGAACACCTGGACTGCATATGAACAAAAATAAATAAAAGTGACAAAGTTTCAAAATTTGCTTTGCATAAAGGACAACAACTAGGCCCGCACCAACCCCATTTTATCCCATTTTCCCAGGTAAGTAATTTGTCGTTAAGGGCTAGCCAAAGCGTAATTTTGCATCTTGGTGGGGCCCTGAGTTTCCAAATCAGTCCCCGCCACCATTTTTTGGTGCATGTGAAGTTTTTTTCGAACCAGGCTTTGTAGCCTAGTTTAGTCGTAAAGGAACCATCCTTAGGGTTTTTTGACCAAACAAGAGAGTTGTTCGCCTCTTCTTCTATCGTGATGAAGTTTTCACAAATTTTAACAATGTAAGAGTTCCATTCTTTTGCTAGATCCTCAGAAAGATCTAAGGAGACAGTTGAAATCCAACCATCTTGGCCTTTTGGTTAGGGAATTCCCACCTTTGCATTGTTTAAGTTGTAAATTGACTAGTGCCTTAAGGAGTGCATTAAAGAATAAGAAAATGTATAATTATCTCATGCTCCTATCCAATGATCTTCTTTGACCCGTATGCTTCTTCCATTTCCTACCTTCCATATTGTCTAGTTTCCCACCAGTGGGAATACTTCAACCAATGCCTTCCACACAATATATCCTTTTGCATATTTGTGGGGAGAACGAAACCAATCGTCGATGGACATGTTTGCAAAGTATTTAGAAGGCGTTACCCAGGTCCACAATGAATCTCCTAGAGTTAGTCTCCATAGGTTTCTTCCTGCCAGAGCCCGAGCAAAAAGATGTATTTCTTTTATCCCCCATCCCCCAAACTCTTTGGGTGAGGCAATTACAAACCATTTGGCAAGACGAGGCCCCTTTTTTTGGCCAGACCATAGAAACTCGAAGCTTAATTTTTGAATTTTGAATAAGACCTCTTTGGGTACAATTGCTATAGAATTCCATTATACCAATATGATTTGGAGCACTGCTTTAATAAGGACAAGTCTGCCCCCTCTAGACAATAGCTTATTGACCCAAATTGTTATCCTTGCTTCTATTTTACATATAAGCCAATCCCGATATTTTTTTCTATAATTGTCAGGATTTAGATGAAACCTAAGATACTTGAAACTGTCGTCTAGGATTTTGATAGGGGATAGAAGAAGAGACATAATCGAGTTGGCTTCTGATTCCGAACATTTGTTTAGAATGATACATGATCTGTCCATGTTAATGGACATACCAATGGCTTTACAAAAGAGGTCTAAATTATCCTTTAAAGCCTTTGCATCTCAGGTAGTTCCCTTGATATTGCTAAATATGTCATCAACAAATTGAAGGTGTGTCACCTCTTATGTCTTTGTAACCTTCACTCATATGAGGGCCCCATTATGCCTTGCTTCCTTTAGCATCCTACTTAATGCTTCAACTATGATCAAAAACAAAAAGGGAGATAATATACATCCATGTCGCAGGCCCCTTGAGGCTTTTAAGAATCGGGAGGGCACCATGTTAATCAGGATTGTGAACGAAGCATTCTGCAAACACCCCATAATCCAGTTTACCGATTTTAAGCTCATGCCCATTTTGATTAGAGCCAATCTGAGAAAATTCCAATTTATTGTATCATAAGATTTAGACAAATCTAGTTTAAGTATAGCACGCCTTTATATATATTTTTTTAATTGAATGGAAAGTCTCTTGAGCTACCACAATCGCATCATGATTCTGTCTATTATGTAGGAATCCAAATTGTTCTTCCCCTATGAACTTACCCAGAAGAGGTTTCAGGCGCTTTGCAATCGCCTTTGAAATTATCTGGTATATCATGTTACAACAAGATATAGGCCTGTAATCCCCAAAAGATTCTTTGTTTTGTTTTTCTTTGGATCAAATAGAGAAAAGTGGAGTTGAATGAATTAATCACCTTGCTAATTCTCTAGGATTCTCTTACAACCAACAACATATAATTTTTTGTTAGGTCATAAAATCTTTTGAAAAAATTCACCATATATCCATTCGACCCTGGACTCTTTCTATTTTGCATTCAGTAAAGGACTAAATGGATCTCTTCCTCCGTTACTTCCTCTTCCATGGCCTGATTCATCTCCTCTGTGAAAACCATGGGGAATTTTGAGACAACTAATAGAATTTCCTAGATAAGGAAACCTTTAGGTGTTTTGAATTGATCTTCGAAATATTGTGCCTCCGCCTCTGCTTTTTCAATGACCGATCTTACTGGAACTCCTTCTTTATTCTTAATTTCCAAAATCGTATTGAGATTCTTTCGAAAGTTAGTGAACTGGTGAAAATATTTGGTATTGTTATCTTCGACTTCCAGCCATAATGCCCTACTTGTCAATCGCCAAGAAATTTCCTCCTTTTCCAACCAGGCATATTTGTGAACCTCTAATTCCCTTAGCTTGTTCAATGGAGATGTTTTCTTCGATCTCTTTTATGTCTCTTTGGTTGTGGGCTCTATTAACTGGGAGCCATTGTTTAATGGCCATTTTTACTCTAGCCGGGTTTGCCACTATTTGCATCATCAAGGGTTTTGGATTCAATTGGTCTAACTTATGCCATTCTGAGAAGACCAGTTTTTTGGAATCATCTTCATTCAACTAGACTTTTCTAATTTTTAGGGGTGGCGATGGAGCTTCATAATCAAAGCTCACCTGCAAACTAATGGGTCGATGATGTAAGATAACTCCTTCTAAAACTACTGATTTGATTTGAATTCTCGACTCCACAATCCCTTCCGAAACTAGAAATCTATCAAGTCTTTTCACAATAGCTTATTCTCTTGTTCTAAAGTTTCTCCAGGTGGGCGTTAATTTGACTGGTTCTACGTCCACCAAATGTTGGGACTCTAAAAAGGATAGAAAGAAATTCCTCTGACTGTCAACCCCAGGGTTTACATCCCAAATTTATCGAAGGGAGAGAGAGAAGTTTAGATCTCCCCCTACTATGGTCAAAGGGTCATTGAAAGTACCTGCAAATTTTAATTCTTCCCAAAATGAGATATTGTTAGCATAGGACCCGTATATATTGACATAGGTAAAAGACAAGTCACTATTTTTATACTTCAACTTTGTTATCCCCAACTTATAGGGATAACTAAGGAGATGATGTCTCGAGGTCCTCAGTTTGTAGAGATGGAGTACCAAGAGACAACTCGACCAACAGTGTCCACTTGCACAGAAAAAGACCCACATCACCACCATAGCTCCAGGTTTGTCACGACAGTATCCACCACATCAGCTGGCCTTCGGAAGACATTAGGTCTTGCTCCATGAGGTACAAGTCAGATATTATGGAAAGTGTCATTTCAATATTTGAAGCATTCGAGTTTGTTGCATCTATTATTGCTTTTGATTATGTGATGTTTGCTTGGACATTATGCTCTTTGCCTTGTTTCACTTTGGTGGTTGACATTTCTCCCTAGTAAGTGGGTCACCCTTAGGAATAGGGCTACTACTAGGAGGACCTCTTGACGAGTCATTGTTCCATTCCCGACCATACTTGTCACTTTCCACACTTCGTCCCCTCATCTCCTTACCTTTTGGGTTTTTTGGGTGTACTGACCCAAGAAGGGGTTGTCCCTCATTTCATGGGAAGAAGGGGTTGAAGGCCCAGAGGCTTATAGTTGGAAAAAGATAAAATCCAATCATTAACCTTCTAGATGCTTGCCTAGGGATCCCAAGGATAATGAAATGTCTCTCATAATAAACTGATGTGGCCCGTAAAAGAATAATTAATAACAAAATGCCAACTAGGATGGAGCATGTGCATGCACTATTTTTATTTCTTAGGTAGAAGCCCCACACATGTTTTCAACTTGGAGAAGCACGATGTGACCAGGGTAGAGTCAAGGTGGGCACAATTTTTCATGCTTAGGTAGAAGCCCCACCTTGGCTTCAACCTGGAAACATCATAAAAGAATTAAAGGCAATTAATGGGCTTGAAAAAAGGTTGCATTGAAAACGAAGGTGCAACACGCCGTCTACAAAGGCACCCATAAATGAGACACTGCGACTCATTGTATGTCATGAACCCCATGCCCAAAAGTCTTCCCCTCATCCATGACACCTCATCCACATGACTTAGAAGGAGGCCCCCTCGTGAAATACCCCTAAAATTGAGGTACGATTCACCCAATAGGTCGTTTTGTCGACCCTCCCATGCATAAACTTGGCAAATTGCATAGGGTCTTTGAGAATTGGTTTATTTTGATGAGGTAGTTTGGATGTACATGCTTAGATGGCTCTTTTATTGATTTGATTTACTCATCATGATGCTTTGAATTGAGATCCTTAGAGGGTGTATCCATTTGTTTTTGCATGACCCAACTGGTAGACAGTTTTGGAAGAACAAGCCTAGCTCTTTAAATCTTGAGTTAAAATAGTCCTTGCTAACTTGTCTCTTGCAAATCTTAACTAGAATTTTAGCAACTTTATTTGCAGCTATTATTACTTTTTGTTGCTGATATATATTATTGTTTATTGCTGCAATTAGGGACAACAAGCTTAACTTGCTTGTCCAAACATATTATTGGGCTTGTATCTTTGTTTTCCATGTGTCTCGGGTAGGTACAATCACTTCTTGGCGGGTCTTCTACACCGTGGCACGTCTTCTACCATCTACGAAACTCTTTTCAAGCCCTTATTACCTTCCATCATTGAACTATAGGAGGACTCTTCATCACATCTTCGTCTTCCATCTCATTTCCCCTGGGATCACCGGGATTACCCCCTTGAGGTGATTGCTTCATCTCTAAAGTGACGTGAATGCCTATGTGAGGTGATAGTGGGTAGGTGTTCTCTTAGTTGTTATTATTTTGTCATTTGGGTCGAGATTTTCCCAACCTACAACTTGTGCGATAACTTTTTCATGCCATTACTGAGGATGATTTTGAATCCTCTTTTGAACCCTAACGACACTTTGGCAAGCTATCCTAAAGCCTTTCCCTAGTTTTCCTGAAGATTCCACTTGAGGGAAGTTCCCTCTCTCCTTTCCATCCTTTGATGGGCCTTGATCTCATCTAGCAATTTCATTGGGGTATTACCCTAAGTAATGGAACTATGGTCTCATTGGACTTACCATGGGAATTCCATAATGTGTACCCTTCCATTGATGTTCAAAATATCCCCGGATATCCCAATCATTTACCTACATCATGGAGGGAAAGTTGCCCTAAATTTAATGGAAATCTAGCTCTAGCAGACACCCATGTCGTCAATTATATGAAGTATGCTTCAAGATTAAACGTGCTATAGGAAGATGTGCTGATGAAAATTTGTGTATCTTCACTAGAATCAAGTCAAAGGAATTGGCTTGCACACTCATATAATTCGAAGAGTATCCCATCTTCTACCAAGCTCATTGAATAATTTCTCGGGCATTATTGAACAACTACTCAGAATTTGCAAGATAATTTCCAGAAGCTCAAACACGCTCTTTGCAGAGAAGGTTTTCCAATGGATGGTGAGAAAAAAGAAGAAGAAATGCTTGAAGAAAGTTACCAAAAATATCATGATGAAGTTTATCATGTTGTAGATCCAGACGAGACATTTGATGAAGGTGAAGTGCTTATATATTCCATTCCACTTGATGAAGACATCCATGCCTCTACTTCTCTCGTACATCAAGAAGAGAACATGATGAGTTGTGACCCTTTTGACGATCTTGATGAAACTTTATTCCATAACTTTGGAAGTGAAGAAGTATTAGAGGAGCCATTGGATGCAACAAATCCTTTTGAAAGAATGGAAACAAATCACTCTGTATTAAGGATCAAACCCCTTGCAATGAAGAGGCGATGGAGGGGCATGTCCATAAAGAGAAAAAACAATTCCGATGAATCACAACAGGTTGAGACATAGTTGTCTTTGCTCTTGCTTGATGAAGGTGAGGTTGTTCAACCTTGCTTTCCTCCTGCACATGAAGTTGAAGAAGCAATTGAAGATCCAGTTAAAGTCGCCCTAGCCTCTGTCCTTCTTGCACACAAAGACAAAGAAATTGTCATTTTTAGTCACACTTATGGTCATATGAATATCATTGATGAGCATATAGATACTTTCATACAGACTGGGAGATGCACATGGGATTTTGGTCATTTCATTTTTTACAGAGACCCCATTTATGACATTGATGATAGATCTCAAGCAAAAGGGGTGGAGTTTTCATCGTCAGAAGACTGGTATTCATGTGTATATGATTCAAATGTTTGGCAACCTGATGATGACATGGTCACATATTTGTTTCGTCCATTCGAGGATGACCTCTCACAACATTTTCAGGGTGATTTTCGGTCATTCCTTGGGAGTTTTGATGCAACTCCTTTTCAGGATGTAGACTTCTTATATGAGGACTCTCAACCACCTTCATCCTCAATTTTAGATAAACATCAGGACGTGGCCATTCCATAGCAATTAAAGGTTCACTCTACAAAGTGAAAGTATGTTCATCTTGAGGATTTTTACAAGGTCTTCCAGGTGAAGAGGCAACACTTTTCTCCTTTTGGACATGAGGATGCCCCTCACCTCTTATCTTCTTCTCCGGGAAGCCATGCAATATTTTTCTGATCTCTCATGTCTTGTCAGTCTTCAACAAGCAGTGGGTCTTTATGTGCAAAAGAAGATGAATCATAGTCTATATACGATAGTCCTCTTCAGAGATGGGTTGATCGAGCTTGTGGCTGTCACTTCAGGCAAGATTCCTTGGATGATAATAATTGGGGATATTCTTTCCAATAGGATTTGCTCCCTCCCACCCATATCCATGAGTTTCATTTCACGATTGATTATATATCTATTTATGCTCATGATCATTACATGCTTGACTTATCTTTGTTGTTTTACATAATTAAGCACAGGGGGGGATACTTTGATGGGATGATCAACTGGTTGCATTGGTTGTATGACTTCACCACACATCACCTATCACTTGATCTTTAGGGCCCCAAGGCCCCAGGTAAGTAGGTAGGTCATCTTTCTTTCCTTACATTTGCATATTGATTGCTCATGGTAGTTTAGATGCATTTCATATTTCATTTTTCTCTACTTGCATATTGATTTCATGTTTAGTTTAGAAATTTTTGAAAAAATGCTATTTTTTTTTTTCTAGATTAGCTTTCATTTTTTATTTTGATATATATGGATGAAGGGTGATAGAACCCTAGATTTTACAGTGTTTTGTTTTAGTGTAGGCACAGGTCCACCAGGAGATGTTGCGGTTCTCATGCACTCTACGACTAGTACATGTCCCCAAGTAGGAGCCAGATGTTATCCCCAACTTCTAGGGATAACTAAGGAGATGATGTCTTGAGGCCCTTGGGTTGAAGAAATGGAGTACCGAGAGACAACTCGACCAATAGTGTTCACTTGCATAGACATAGACCCACCTCACCACCACAACTCCAGGTTCATCATAATAGTCCACCACATCAACTGGCCTCTGGAAGACATTGGGTCGTGCTCCATGAGGTACAAGTCAGGTCTTATGGTGAGTGTCATTTCAATATTTGAAGCATTTGAGTGTGTTGCGTCTATTACTGCTTTTGATTATGTAATGTTTTCTTGGACATTATGCTCTTTGCCCTGTTTCACTTTGGTGGTTGACATTTCACCCTAGTAAGTGGGCCACCCTCAAGGATCAAGTTGCTACTGGGAGGTCCTCTTGATGAGTCATCGTCCCATTCCCGACCATACTTGTCACTTTCCACACTTCATCCCCTCATCTCCTTACCTTTTTCGCATTTTCAGGTGTACTTACCCAAGAAGGGGTTGTCCCTCATTTCATGGGAAGAAGAGGTTGTAGGCCTAGAGGCTTGTAGCTGGAAAAATATCAAATCCATTCATTAACCTTCTAGATGCTCACCCAGGGATCCCGAGGACAATGAAATGTCTCTCATAAGAAACTGATGGGATGCGTAAAAGAATAATTAATAACAACATGCCAACCAATATGGAGCATGTGTGGGCACTGTTTTTAATGCTTAGGTAGAAGTCCCACACATGTTCTTAACTTTGAGAAGCGTGATGTGAATAGGGTAGAGTCAAGATGGGCACATTTTTTCATGCTTAGGTAGAAGCCCCACCTTGGCTTCAACTTGGAAACATCCTAAAAGAATTAAATGCAATAAACGTGTTTGGAAAAAGCTTGCATTGAAAAAGAAGGTGCAACACACCCTCTACAAAGGCACCCATAAATGAGACACTACGACCCCTTGTATGTCATGAACCCTGTGCCCAAAATTCTTCCCCTCATCCATGACACCTCATCCACATGAATTAGAAGGAACCCCCCTCGAGAAAAACCCCTAAACTTGAGGTATGATTATCCCAATAGGTTGTTTTGTCAACCCTCCCATGCCTAAACTTGGAAAATTGCATAGGGTCTCTTAGCATTGGTTTATTTTGATGAGGTATTTTGTATGTACATGCTTAGATGGATCTTTTATTGATTTGATTTACTCATCATGGTGCTTTGACTTGAGATCCTTGGAGGGCGTATCCATTTGTTTTTGCAGGACCCAACTAGTGGACATTTTTGGAAGAATAGGCCTAGTTTGGGCTTCCATGGGGCTTGAATCCCACAGGTTGGATGCCAAGGGCCCACATGTCGGATGACGAAGATATGCCTTTGGAGACCCAAAAGACATCATGGAGGACCTAACCTAGCCCCTACCACCCAAACGTGTTGTTAAATTATGAGCTTGATTTCTTATGTGGATTAATTCTTTGATTTTCTTCAACACTTTGATTCCAACTTAATACGCTTCAACAATACCAAATCATAATCGAATAGCAATAATTATGTAGATAACTAAGAATGCACATCAACAACACATATACCCTGGGGAAACCCTGTACAGGGAGAAAAACCCCAGCAAACGATATTCCTTTATTGCATTAATAATGTAAGATCACTTACAAATATCCACCATGAATGTTCTGTTCTTAAAGAGCTTGCCAAGATGACCCTGACCTGACAAAGACCTAAAAGACCTTGCTGAAATACACCTCTGATATGTTGCCTCTATTGTTGATATACAACATTGATATGTTGCTTTGGTATGTTGCCTCTTTATCACTGATGTGTGCCTCTATTGCTTCACCCTTAACCTGCATCTCAAAACTGTGTTGAAGAGAGGGTTCGACCTCTGCTTATATAGGCTAAAGAGGAGAGACTCAAAATAGTAACCTGTTTGCATGAGTTAATCATAACTCAGCTTCATACTTTAGTTCGAACTTAGAACTAGACTTGAGACTGGTTAAAACTCAACATTACACTTTAGTTCGAAAATAGAACTAGACTTGAGGCTGGTATGCTTTAGTTTGAAAATAGAACTAGACTTAAGACTTCAGTTACAACTCAACATTGCACGTTAGTTCTAAAATAGAACTAGACTTAAGACTTCGGTTACAACTCATCATTACACTTTAGTTCTAAAATAGGACTAGACTTAAGACTTCAGTTGCAACTCAACATTACACTTTAGTTCTAAAATAGAACTATACTTAAGACTTCAGTTAAAAACTTGACTCTTTACAAGGCAATTCAAAATTCTCTTCATGGTGGATAATGTTGCACGTGCCAATGCACTAGATCAATAAATTTATATCATTTGCAATATTAGGAATATCATTTGTTTCTATCTCATAGGAATTTTATATTCAACCTAACTTTTGCTAGATGCCTTGACTTTTGCTCATGGCTCACAAGGTTTGACTAGGTTCACAGAGGTTGTATGTTCCCCCTGAATTTTGCACTAGTCTGCCTATGCTCACAGAGGTTGTACGTTCCCCTTGACTTTTGCACTAGACTGTCTATGCTCACAGAGGTTGTATGTTCCCCCTGAATTTTGCATTAGACTCACATAACATCTCGTTCATCTCAACTTTTGGTTTGACTCACATAGGTTGTACGTTCCCCTTGGATTTTGTCAATACCTCACAACACCGATTGATTCTCCAAATCTCCCCGGCTAGCCTCAGGGTGGCCCATATGGCCTCTCATTGGAGAATGACTATCGATGCTGCCAAATTTAACACTCCCTATCAGTGAGGGAGTCATTCTCAGCCACACCAAGCTTGCCTCTCAGCTGCACAAACTGTCTCGAGGTTAGAGGCTTGGTCAGGATATCAGCTACCTGCTCGCTCGTGGCTATGTACTGTAACTTTACAGTTTTTCTCTAGACCAAGTCTCGGATGTAGTGGTACCTCATGTCAATATGTTTTGACCTGTCGTGAAAAACCAGGTTCTCTGTCAATTTTATGCAACTTTGATTATCACAATGAACCACCGTTGTCTCGAGCTTGTCTCCAAACAACCCAGAAACCAATTTTCTGAGCCATACTGCTTCCTTGCTAGCATCACTTGTTGCAATGTACTCAGCGTCTGTTGTACTATGTGCAATGGATCCATGCTTCCGGGTTGACCAAGATATCATAGCGGATCCTAAACTTAAGAAGTATCCGAAAGTACTCTTTCGATCCACTGGGCTTCTTGCCCAGTCAACATCTGCATACCCATGCAAAAATAAACCACCACTGGATGTATATCTCAGACCATAAGTAATGGTCCCTCTTAGATATCTCGAGATATGCTTTGCTGCCACCTAGTGTCTCTTTCTCGGTTCAGTCGTGAACTGGCTCATTGCAATCACTACATAGCATATATCTGGCCTAGTGTGGATCATTTACATCAATGATCCAATTAGCTGCGTATACATGGTGGGATCCACCAAATCTGAACCTATATCAGAATCATGCAGCTTCCTCAGGTTGGTAACCATCAGAGTAGACATGGATTTGCAATCCATCATACCAAACCTCTTTAGTACATCCAATGTGTATTTTCCTTATGCCAGAAATATCTCGCCCTGTTTTTGCCACACTTCCAATCATAGGAAGCAATGCATCAAGCCTATGTCTTTCATCTCAAATTCTTAGGTTAGCTCCCTCTTACACCGGGCTATTAGCCCTTCATCTCCTATTAGAAAGAGATTATCAACATACAAGATTAGTATAACAGGTTGGTTACCTCTTACCTTGAAGTACAGATTTGCATCAACATCACTTTTCTGAAAGCCAAGGCTTTTAATAAAGCCATCAATCCTGTCATACCAGACTCTGGGAGCCTGCTTAAGACCATACAAGGCCTTCCTTAGCTTGCATACATGAGTGCATTTGTTATGCAGTACAAAACGATCTGGTTGTTCCACAAAGACCTCCTGTTCAATCTTTCCATTCAAGAATGTTGTTTTTACATCCATCTGATGTAGCTTCCAACCAAGAATGGAAGCTAAAGCAATAATAGTTCGAATGGAGGTATACCTGGCTACAGGGGCAAAAGTCGCTTCGTAGTCGGTTCCTTCTTTCTGAGTGAAGCCTCTGGCTACAAATCTTTCTTTGAACTTTTCCACACTTCCATCAGCTGGATGTTTGATCTTATAGATCCATTTGGAAGAAACCACTGATTTGTCTTTTGGCCTTGACACAATGTCCCAAACATTGTTCTTTATAATAGACCTATATTCCTCAAGCATGGAATCCTTCCATACTTGTAATTTATCTACTTCTTCAAATGAAGAAGGTTCAACATCACTAATGCTATGTAAATGTGTTGAACCTGCACATAATAGATCTAGCTAGAAAATACTACACACATTTGCAGAGAGAAATTGAGAAAGAAGAAGCAAGATAGAAAGAATGGAAGAATTCTCATTAACTGTATTCCACACTCAAAGACTGAATAATTTACAATATATATAGGATAAATGAGTAACTAATGAGCCATAGTGGTGGTCTAGATTGATCTGGACACACACTAGCAGTTACAAGAGTAAACTGCCACCTAGTCTAATCTCTCAGGCAGTTACGGGAGTGAACTGCCACCTAGCTGAGTTATCTAGTCAACTAGTCTTCAGTTAACTGGCTGAACAAACAATAGTGAGTTGGTGATGATCCCAATGTTGCATGGTGACAAAACCAATGCAACATCTAGACTCAACTCAACTAATCAAACTGAAGTGTCAACTGAAAGAGAATATTCTCTAGGTGGAATATTCTCCCCTAAAATATAGGAGACTGGATAATGACTAATTATGACTACTAAACAAGGAATAACCTTAAGAAAAATAAATCCTAGGTGTGTGTGAAGTAACTCCAACACCCCCCCTGAACATCACTATGGTGAAAATAAAGAATGGGTCCCGGCTACGAGGCCATGTTAGGTACCCAAATACAAAAGATACA
>ML782871.1:40979-65850 GCA_009831015.1 Picea engelmannii | reverse complement strand
GGGATTAACTTCTATTAATTACCATCAAATTTAAGCCACTTAATTTGATTAAATTCAAAGATATATTGATTTATATTGAGTCGATGTCTAGTGTAGATTGTTGAGTATCCAACCAAGATAATTCATTCATCAAATTAAAATTTGCATGGTAATGATGTGGTTAATCTCCCGATCCATAAATAATATGTTTTTGGTGCACAATGGGCATACCCGGTGTTCAACATTAATTCACCAACAAAACCCTAAGATACTGGCCCTTTCGGCATCACCCGCAAGAAGGTGAAGTATCACTCGAGGTATCTATGGGGATTGCAGGAACCAGGTTTTCGAAGTCATGAAGGGATGGGAGGCATTCATCATAACCATTATACTTGTCATTAGTTCATCATACCATTTGTCACGTGCACATAATCATCATAACCGATAACATATTAATTTTAACCATGCATTATATGCGTGCAATAAATAGAACATTAAACACATCATAACACATAATAACATGGATAGACCAGGATTTACCGTGGTTCACCCAAGATGGGCTACGTCCACAACGACCAACTTCTTATATTATTTGTAATCATCTCTTACAGAATATGCACACAATGCTCATGCATCATGCCCTTGCCTTTCTCCTATCCTTTTATCTATCTCTCTTCACTCTTACATTCGTGCATACAATGCATACTTAGCTCTTCTTATTCTCATTCACTCTCGACTAATCCTAGGACTTGCTACTTTCTACCCAAAAACCCTTACATATTTATACAATTACAATAGGGATTATCCCTTTTCTAATGGACCAAAATGCCTAATGACTTCTAACTGTCTTCCTTCCTTTGCGCACGCTGGTCCCGAAAAATGTGCTAATTGCTTTTCCTTCTTCTGCGCACACTACGTAGCTCACAAAACTGGTCCCAAAAAGTCTTGTCCCAACAGGACCCCAACAATCACCAGTGGCTCGTCTTGAGCCACTCAGGCCTTTTGCTGCGCTCCCTTCAATGTCGTAATGAGCTTCTCAAAAGTGTCTCTTGCAGTTGCGATCTTCTCCTTTGCTTTTACTTCTTGCACCAAAATCTAGTCTATTATTTGCACGGTAATAGGGGTCTTCAACATTTCTGAACTATCTTCCACTGCTTGTTTTACCATGCCTTACACTGCTGCAAGTTCTTTTGTCACCTTGAACGCTTCCTCCTGCAGTGGCTCGAACCTCTACACAAGAGTCTGTTGTTCAACTCTGATTTGGTTTATCTCTTGGTGTAGCTTCCTATTCTCAACAATTGTAACCATCCTCTCTGGTGGTGGTAGAGTACTCATTGTGTCTTTGATCTTCTGTGCCTTGTCCTGCACAGACTGTAGCCTTTGTTCTAATTCTTGTAACTATGCATTCTCCAACAACTGAGTCCATACTTGTGTTCTTTATTCATACACCTTCACACATTCTTCATCCAAACTCTTGATGCTCTCTAATTTTCTGATGGTTGTTTGCTCCCTTTTTTCCCTTTCTTCTGGTGAAGTACTTGATGTAGTGCAAGCTTCCAAGTCAACAATATTCGTGCGGAAGCCCTGAATAACTTCATCGATCTTCATCACTTGCTCTTCCAATGGGGCATTTGCTTCCATGTATACTTTCAGTATGTTTCTATATACTTGTTGTACTGCCTGGTGCACCCTCGATTGTCTCTGTGCAACCTTGTCTCGTTCTTGCACTAGTTTGTTGTATTCTGCGTGCAGTGCTACATTGTCCTTATTCACTTTGGCCAACTCCATAGAAGTCGACTTTGCACACAACTGAATCTCTTGCATGACACTTTTCTGCAAGTTGTGTAACACATTTATGGGTAACTGAGACAACACTAAGTCAATATGACTTAATGCTTGCACTTGCTCCTGCATATCTATTGTGGGGAACTCTAAAGCCGCTGCTGATATCTTCATTATTCGATGCTTTGCTGATGTTGATGGTATCTATGATGTTGTCATTTGTGATTCTGTAGTATTTGTTGTACTCTCGATCTTTTCTTCTTTTGTTGTTCGAACTGACACTGTCTTGGTTGATTCTAAAATTTGATGTAGTATGGCTATCTGCGCCTATACGTTCGAGTGCAATTCCTCATGTTTCTATGCAACTCACATAAATGCTTCTTCCATTACTTCCTTCACTTGTTCTCCGATTTTCTCTAAGTCATCCCCAATCAAGGCTTGGATGGATACTTCCTTGAAGGCTTTCCTTTTCTTATGCTTGTGTGTTTATTGCTCCTTCGGATGCTCTTTTCTCTTTTCTCCAACATGCAGTGTTGTTTCCTATGTGTCACCTTCGCCATTTTCATGTTCTCCTTGTTCATGTTCTTATTCTTCTTGATCATTTTCTAGTTCGTGTCTCCTTCTTTGGTTTTTTCATGTCCTTCTGGGCTATTTTTGTCATGATGGTTTTCCATTCTGTGTCCCAATCGTTTACTATCTGGATGATGTCATGTTTTGTCAACCTACAGTGGGTTGGCAACCATTGTTGATCTGGATCCCTCTTTGCTTGAACATACATATGGTGCAATCTTGTCTTGAATCACGCTATATCTTTATATGCTTCCACTATATGCGGTTGAATGTGCATTGTATCCTCAATGCATTGTTGAATTGCCTCCTTGTATACATAGAAGGTGATGTTGTTGTCCAACTATATATTCTTGTGCGCAACATGCCATATCAACACATATGTTGCTGCCAAGTATTGTTTATGCATACCTTCCATGAATTGCGTCTCTTTTGGTTTTGTCCAAGCAACCAAAGCAATTAAGATTATTAACCAAGCATAATGGAACTGTGTTTCTTTCTCACGTGCTTCCTTGTAGTTTGTTAAGAATTGGTTCACCAAGAATGTCGCCCAGGTCATCATCACTCCTACTACACACTTCTTTGATGTTGTGATTACGCCTGCTAACACCTGATCTCTACAACATTTCACAAGTAATTTACAAGCCATCACCTGCATCACAAATCTTACTGTATCATCATTGATACTCGCGACGTCTAGTCCGCACGCTCCTTTGTGTGTGCCATATTTTTCCTTCATTCTTTCTGCTAATGCTTTTTCCTACGTCTTGTCTGTGAACAATGGTAGAGGGTCTTCTTATTTTGTTGTTCCTCTGCATACTTTCAGTTCTAAATACCAACTCTTCGTGATCGCGTCCAGAATGTGTACAAACAAGTGTGTCCATTCCTGCTTAGGTATTGAGCTCCATGTCACAGTGCACTGTGTAAGATGATCTATAGGAAAAATCATCCGATATACTTATGTGAGAAATATTCAATTTCTATTCCGAACTTAACCTGTAAAAATGTTCTGCATTGTTGCCAATTATCTATTCCATTCTTATGTGCAACCCACCATCTTGTCGGAGTTGCTTTCAACGCAATATCCGGAGCTATCAATATATGTTGATCTAGTATCTACAATTCAAATTCTTTAAAAAAAAGATCTACATATGTTAGTCCATCGTACTCCGGGGGATCATATACCTCAGTTCCAATCCAATGTTGCGAGTAATCCGAGCACATCTCCTTGTAGATACTTCATGTAATATATGTTGCCAATGTTCTAGGGTTTCTTTTGAATATGATGCGCAAGAACTAATACTTCGCCAACTGAGTACACCTTCAACAGTAGGATTAATATAGTAATCCTTCAACGCGGTCGTAATTTAAAGGTTATCAAGTTCTTTTCCCCTTGTTGGTTCCACATATCATCTTCCTTGTGTGGGATCCAATGGCACAATAACTCTCAATTCTGCTACCTCAAAGATCATTTGTCTTTTTTTTCTTCAGATCAATAATAGTCTGGTTATCAAAATTCCAATCGATTCCAAGCAAGGTTGGATAAGGTTTACTACCATCTACTATCTCGTTTACTTCAAAATCCACTATGCTACGCACTCCGTCGATGTTAACATTCACCCCTATCAGTCGTCCAATCGGGACAATCTTATGTTGGTTTACTAGCCTCAACTGAATAGGTGTCTAGATCAACTTCGATTTTCCCATAATTTCCCATGTCTACTTTGGAATGACATTCACATCAGATCCCAGATCCAAGATGATATTATCCGTATCATAATCTCCTACCCACGCATTAAGTCAGAATTCCCTATTCATCCTTTTCTTACGATGTACCTAGTTAACTACTCGCTATGCACTCGGTGCTTCTTTTTCTTGCATGCACTGGTCGATCATCCCGCACAGTGCATTCAATGCAGTTTCATCCTTCAATAGTTCTAAACAACTATTTAGGAAACTTTTCAAAGTACTTACCTTCTCAATTGTCCTTTCTGTCATCGAGTGGTCATGGGTTGGAGGCATGTCAAACAAAAGTGGTCTTTCATGCACAAGTTGCGAAGTCGATGCTATCCATTTTGTTTCTAACAACTCCTTCCTGGCTTGCTTATATGTGTCTCTTTCTCTTTGTGGATCAAATGTTGAAGAAGGTTCTGTTGCTTTCCTAACCCACTGGCCAGTCTGAATTCCTTGTTCCGTCGCATCAACTCTTGTTCTCGCTCCTCCACGTGTAACTGCTGCTACCCTTGGTCTATCGTTGCGCTCTTCTGCTGCTATCATCTGAATATTCTAGTTCCTCTTTTCCTACCACTTCGCGATCAGCTGTAGAAGGTCTTTTGTCGCATGATCCAACTGTCTACAATATGTGCATATTGTACAAGGATTATGACAATCTCACACGAAATGCCTAGAATGGTTATAGTTATAACATATAATCAGTCCTCTTCCTCTACTGAATCCTCCTCTTTCCCGACCTCTGAATCTTCCTCTTCCTCCTAGATTGTAGCCTCTCAGAGTATTATATTATGGTACTCCTCCTTCCGGTCCTTCTTCCCCTTGAAATCTGCATGCATCTATGATGTGTTCTCTCATGAGATCGAGTGCGCGACATTCCTTTTCGTCATGTCCCACAGACTTACAAAAATTACAAAGAAAATTCTTGTTAGTACTAAGATACTTCTGCATCAAAGGATGGGCAGTCGAGTGATGACCCATCATTCTACATATCTCATAATATACTCCTCCTCCTGGGGCCAAGGGATTCGAGGCTCCTGTAGCCAAATATTTATTAAAAGATGGACACTTGTTCTTATGATGTCCTTCCTTTATGCATCTGGTACACCTGACCTCTTTGCGCTTTTCCTTCCCTTTAGCAAGCTCCTGCAATTGAATCGTCAATGTTGCTAGATGCGACTAAACTTAAGGTAACCTTGTGCCATTTTCTCCTATAGGGTATTCTTCCAACTTCATGTCGATCGCTAGTACTTCTGACTACGACATGATCTTCTACTGCGTCAATGGGTATCGTATATGTGGTAACAATCCCATAATGAACCATTCCCTATGCTGCTCATCTGGAATCTGGAAGGTCAATCGATCCATCAATATCTTGAATCTACGATCAAAATCCCATACTAACTCATTCTGCAACTGCTTAATCTCTTTGATTTCTGTAATACACTACGACTCAGACTTCGATTTCTAGAATTCTTTTAACAAGTCTTGTCTGATGTCTGCCAAATTTCTAACTTGTCCCACAGGTGCAATGGACTGATATTTCATATACCAGAGTAACGCGTAGTCTCTGAATGTTGTCAATAACTCCATGATCTTCACATCATCATCTTGGAGGTTCTTCATTGTCCATATTGCTTCATAGACAAACAAGTGTTATTATGGATCTTTTGTCCCTGCTCTGTGAAAGACATGCATTCTCAAAGTGGGGTCTACCCATACCATTGCGTACTACGTAGTATTCTTTGTCGGTGTCACCAACTGATTCTGGGTTGTCCCACTACTTTGACTACCTTTACTATTATCCTTGCTTCCCTCACTAACTACAACTGTTTGTGACAAATTTTTAGATCTCGGAGATGCACACATGGTCGTAGGTTCGACACAGAGTATGGCCTGCATGGGATGTAATGGATCTCCTTCTACTAGATTGAGTTGACGATCTTTTTCCTTTTCCTTTGTGCACGGTATTCCTTCGATCTGGAGTACTACACCAATGTCCCTTTCCTCAACCTCACTGTGCTTCTCTTCTCTATCAT
The DNA here is from genome assembly GCA_009831015.1 of Picea engelmannii. Lineage (NCBI taxonomy): Eukaryota > Viridiplantae > Streptophyta > Pinopsida > Pinales > Pinaceae > Picea > Picea engelmannii. The sequence continues at coordinate 59,752 of ML782871.1, read as the reverse complement.
CCACAATCCTCTTCCTACTGTACCGAAATATTTTTCCACTGCACAATACTCCAATCTCTTCTTCTATCGCACATTCTTCTTCTCTAGACATTCTCAGTCCATCCGTTGCTTATTCATTCTTTCCGGCATCCCTCTTATTCATACACTCAGACCATCCCCTAGTCAGCCCCTAGTCCCCCTATGCACATGAAGGTGCCTATCCACTAGGGCAATCAAATTCCATCTTCATAACCCCCTTATCACACAACAACATTTTGACCTAATTAGACAATGATTTTAAATATCTTCTGCATGGACCTTTAAAGAACTCTCTTTCAACAAAACTATATGACTGGGTACAATCTATAACAAACTCAATAATATAACCCTCTAATATATTATCCAGTTAGAAATCGACTGTGCACGAGATCTGATTACTTATAGTATTAACTTGTTCAATCAACTCAAGGGTCCAATTCTTTAGAAAAACAATGTGGAATGTTCAATTATTTTCATCTAACCTCTGTAACCACTTGGACAAGACTATTGGAAAATCAAAAAAGAAAATCTCACGTAAGTCTGTAAAAACATATCTCTGTAACCTTTGCTTCGAACTGATCTGTAGGTTCTTATTCCGAGCTCTGTAAAAATCGTGCACTTTTGCCTCTAACCACTGTTCAATCTCTTCCTTAGTCAACCTCCACATTCCTCTCAGCTATAGATCCTGGTTCCGACAACATAACCATTTGTTGGCTCACAGTGAGCAGACCTGGAGTTCAACATTAATTCACCAACAAAAGGCTAAGATACCAGCCCTTTCGACATCACCAACAAGCAGGTGAAGTCTCACCCGAGGTATCTATGGGGATTGCAGGAAAGGATGGAAGGAATTCATCATAACCTATATACTTGTCATTATTTCATTATACCATTTATCATGTGGGCATAATCATCAGAACCGAAAACATATTAATATTAATCATACATTATGTGTGTGCAATAAACATAACATTAAATGCATCATAACATAGATACACTAGGATTTAACGTGGTTCACCCAAGATGGGATACGTCCACAACAACCGTCTTCTTACATTATTCATAATCATCTCTTACAAAATATGTGCACTACACTCATACATTATGCCCTTGTCATTCTCCTATCCTTCTATCTGTCTCTCTTCACTCTTACATTCACACATACATTGCATACTTAGTTCTTCTTATTCTCATTCAATCTTGACTAATGCTACCACTTACTACTTTATACCCAAAAACCATTACATATTTATACAATTACATTAGGGCCTAACCCTTTTCTAATGGGCCAAAATGCCTAACAACTTATAACTGTCTTCCTTCCTTTGCGCGCGCTGGTCCCAAAAATTTGCTAACTGTTTTTTCTTCTTTTGCACAGGCTACACAACTCCCAAAACTAGTCCCAAAAGGTCCTGTCCCCACACAGGCTTATATATTATTCGTTCCACCAATACAAATCCTTGAAAAATTGAAAGTTTATTGATATTCCTACAAATGCTTACAGGGCTGGGAGGAGGACAATATTTATAAATTCTTTTGGGCAACTTGTGACTTTGAAATTTTCTATCATTGATGATTTCCTTTATGTCTTGTAATGCTTGAATCTATGATCCATTCAATGGACAACATTCTTCACGCTATTTGTAGATTTTAACCTTGTACAATATTTACTGCAAACATATTTTTAGTGAAAGAACAAAAAAGATACAATGACAAATACAAACATTACACAGAGATTTTTCCCTGGAAACCAAAACCGGGAAAACTAGCATATTCTATATTATAGTGATACATTGTTTACAATACAATATAACTATAGGAGTCAATGGCATCTAAAACCATAACCCAATGACCTGGATTAGTCAACAATCCTAATTCCTTAACCGGAAATAGAAAACCATCGGCAAAAAACCATGTGCCGAAAAGCCGCCCAACAATGGACTAAAAATCGAGGAAACATGAAAAACAAGGCAAAAATGCAACATGTTTCCTGAGTCAATTTTTTTTTTTCTCGGGGGCGCTACCCCTGAACCACTTGCACCCCCCAAGGGGGGGCCTAACAGGCCCCCGTCAAACCCGCCTGCATGCCCGACGCAACGCAGACACTACTACTCGTGCAAAGAATATAACACATACCCAACATTCTCCTACTTGTTGTTTTGTTTGCACACAGGGGGTTATATGGTTACATAGTCAACAATCCAGGGTAGTAATGCCCATGGATCCTCTACACCAAGAGAAATTCTCAGTGGTCACATATTTTGTTAAAGAATCTGCAACATTCTTCAAAGAGTCCACCTTCATCAACAATACTTTCTTTTCTTCAACCATGTCTCTCACAAAGTGATATTGAATATCAATATGCTTTGTCTTTGAATGATAAGCCGGGTTCTTCACCAGAAAAATTGCACTCTGACTGTCACAATCTATCCTTATATCTTATTGTACCAACCCAATACCTGAACACAATATTTGTAACCATACTGCTTCCTTACTTGCATGAGCGGATGCCATGTATTCAACTTCTGTAGTTGAAAGTGCCACTACAGTCTGTCTTTTGCTCATCCAACTTATTGCTCCTCCAAATAGGTTAAACACATACCCACTTGTAGATCTCCTATGATCCAGATCTCCAACCTAGTCTGCATCCACAAAGCCATGTATATCCAACACTCTGTCCACTCCCGATCTTCCTTGGTAGCACAATCCATAGCTAGCAGTGCCACACAAATACCTGAAAACCCTTTTTACTGGTGTCCAATGCTCCTTCCCTGGTTTTGACATATACCTGCTCAAAACTCCCACTGCATGTGCAATGTATGATCTAATACAGAGCATTGCATACATCAAACTGCCAATTGCACTCGCATATGGAACACGAGACATGTCCTCCTCCTCTTCCCGTGTCTTGGGACATTGATCCACAGATAACTTTACACCAACAAGAATAGGGACCTTTACTGGTTTACATTCCTTCATATTAGACCTCTGCAATATTGTCTCCACATATTTTCTTTGATTTAACCAGAGTTTCCTCTGTTTCCGATCTCTTTTAATTTCCATGCCCAAAATAAAATTTGAAGAACCGAGATCCTTCATGTCAAATTTAGAGGACAACTGAGTTTTCACATCTTGGATAATCTCCTTGTTGTTTCCTATCAACAACATGTCATCCACATACAAGACCAAATAAATCAAATGATCACCAGTTACTTTAAAATACACACAGTGATCCTCTTTGCTTCTTGTGAAGCCAAGTCCCAGCATATAAGTATCAAATTTTTGATACCACATCCTTGGTGATTATTTTAAACCATACAGGGACTTTTTCAGTTTGCGTACCAACTCCTTCTTTCTCTTCACAACAAATCTTTCTCGCTGCTTCATATATATTTCTTCTTCCAGATCCGCAAGTAGGAATGTTGTCTTTACATCCATTTGTTCTACTTCAAAATCAAATGCAGCAACAACAAATAACATAAATCTTATAGAGGTTAACTTGGCAACAAGAGAAAAAATCTCACCAAAATCAATTCCCTCAACCCGGGAATAACCCTTTGCTACTAACCGAGCTTTGTATTTCTCAACTTTTCCTTCTGCATTCAACTTCTTTTTAAATACCCATTTGCTGCCAATTGGATTTCTTCCAGTCGACAAATCCACTAGATCCCAAGCCTCATTCTTATTCAAGGCTGCCATTTCTTCGTCCATGGCCTTTTTCCAAAGATTTCCATCCTCTGAATCCACTGCCTCTCTAACAGTTCTAGGATCATCATCAGTAATAGACAAAACAAAATTTGAACAGAAATCAGATGGAGTATACCTTTCCGGTAGCCTTATTTCTCAAACCGATCTCCTCAATACTGGAGTATGAGGATCTTCTTCTTCTGATTCTTGTTCTTATGTAGAGTCTGATTCATCATCCTTTAAATCAAACTCTATTTTCCTGATTCTTCCTCAGTGGGCAGGACTTCATGTTTAACAACATCCTTCATTTCTCTAAATACCACATCTCGTCTATACACTGCCTTCTTAGTTTCTAGGTTCCAAAGCTTATAACATTTGATACCATCTTTATATCCAATAAAGATACACTTTTTAGTCTTCTTATCTAGCTTACTCATGTTTTCCTTTGGAACATGAACATATGCATCGCAACCAAATACCTTGAGATGTGTGAGAGAAGGTTTCTTACCAATCCATACCTCTTGCGGAGTCTTGTCATCCAACGTTGATGAGGGTGATCTGTTGACCATGTAACATGCAATACCCACAGCCTCTGCCCATAATTCTTGCCCTAACCCGACACCACTGAGCATGCACCTTGCTTTTTCCATCAACGTCATGTTCATTCTTTCTGCAACTCCATTCTGCTAAGGTGTATATGGAGTAGTCTTCTACCTTGCTATACTGCACTTCTTATAGAATTCTTCAAATTCATTCCCGCAGAACTCTCCTCCATTATCTGTCCTCAGTAACTTAATTCTTTTCTTTGTTTAATTATCAACAAGAGCCTTAAACTCTTTAAACCTATCAAAGACTACAGATTTATTCCTGAGGAAATATATCCAAGCATTCCTCGAGAAGTCATCTATAAATGAGACATAGTACACAGATTTTCCCACCGATGGGACCAACACAGGTCCAAAAACATCATTGTGAACTAGCTGTAAAATTCCTTCTGCCCTCGTTGCACCATAGGGGAATCTTACTCGATTTTGCTTCCCATATACACAATGTTCACAGAAATCAAAATCCAGAGAGCAGTTAGACATACCTTTATTGTGCAGTAGTCGAAGACCCTTCTCTCCGATATGCCCCAGTCTTTGATGCCACAACATAACCTTTTCTTTAGAGACTGTAGGAGTCCTTTCTTCTTCAACTCCAATATCCAGAACAATGGAAATATTACACCCATAACTAATAATGTTTCCTTGCAGCTTATACAGAGTTCCAAACCGAACTCCCTTCAGCAACACCATTGCTCCTCGAACCATTCTGCATGTTTCCTTTTCAAATATTGTTTTTACCCCTACATCGTCCATTTTGCTTACATAAATCAAATTTCTAGCCAAACCTGGGATGTGCAGAACACCAGGTAGTGTTCTAATCCTTCCATCTATGAGCCTCAACTTGACTTTTCCTCATCCTATGATTATGGTTGTCGAATCAACACCTAAGAAAACATTACCTCCATCATACCTTTTATATTCACATAACCACTCTCTGTGGGGAGTCATATGAAAGGATGCACCTAAGTCAACCGACCATGCCTCATGATCTGCATGTGTGCTTGAAGAAGCCAAGTACACATCCCCTCCTTCTTCCCTGGAGGTTTTTTCTTCTGTAGAAGGAGATTCTTCAAATCCCTTCTTTTTCTCAACTTTGGATCTACACTGCTGCTTGTAGTGCCATTCTTTTCAACATCTCCAACATACCTTTAAAAACTTTCCGGGAGATTTAGATATACTCTTAGACTTAGATCTCCCACTTGAGAACTTAGATCTATTTCTTTCCTGGGAGTGTCCTCTTGCAAATAATTCGTCTGTGCTCTGTCCTTCCATATTCTTCCGTCTCATCTCCTCCGACAACAAGGATGAAACCACTTCATCAAACTTCAAGGCAGTTGTATTACTACCTATGGCCACAACCAAACTATCCCATGAGTATGGTAAAGAACACAGTAAACTGAGACAGTTATCTTGATCTGAAATTTTAATCTCAACAGATACTAACTGACTTACCGAGTCTCCATCTCTCATCCTCAGGTTATACAACTTCTTTCTTGGGAATAGTTTATTTACTAGGGACTTAGACTGATACAACTTCCCCAACTTATCCCATAAATTCTTGGTTGTAGCTTCCTCTGACACATGCAGCAATACTGAATCCGAGAGACACAGTTGTATTGTGCTCTTCGCCTTCTGATCCAACTTTTTCCAGTCATATGTTGAAGTTCATGTAGGTGTAGTACATGGATCTACCACAATCCACTGATCTCTGTCCACCAACAAATCTTCCATCTTGAGCTTCCACAACTCAAAACTTTGCCCAGTAAACTTCTTGATCTCCATTTTCGAATTGCTCGCCATTTATTTTCACCTAAAAAATCAATACCACAGATCTCCCACTGTAACAAGGCTTATCACAGTCCCAAGCCAAATCCTTGACCACAAAGGCATCCCCCCGAAGCCAACAAAGCTCTGATACCAAATGTAGATTTTAACCTTGTACAATATTTACTGCAAACATATTTTTAGTAAAAGAACAAAAGAGATACAATGGAAAATACAAACATTACACAGAGCGTTTTCCCTGGAAACCCAAACCGGGAAAACCAACATATTCTATATTCATTCATAGTGATACATTGTTTACAATACAATATACATATAGGAGCCAACGACATCCAAAACCCTAACCCAATGACTTGGATTAATCAACAACCCTAATTCCTTAACCGGAAATAGAAAACCATCGGCAAAAAACCATGTGCCAAAAAACCGCTCAACAATGGACACACAAATCGAGGCAACACGAAAAATGAAGCAAAAAAGCCACACGTTTCCTGAGGCAATTTTTTTTTCTTGGGGGCGCTGCCCCCGAACCCCGACGCAATGCAAACACTACTACTCGTGCAAATAATATAACAGATACCCAACACTATTAATGATTTTCTTTATGTCTTGTAATGCTTGAATCTATGATCCATTCAATGGACAACATTCCTCGTGCTTTTATTTTTTATTTTTTTATTAAATGGAAATTTGCTTGTGCCAATTCCCAACATTCCTCTGATAATTTCAATGCATAAACAACTCTCTTCAGAATTCAATTCAAGTGACAAATCTTCCTAATAATTTTTTCTTTAATTCTTTCATGTCTTCTTAATCACTCTTACATTATGAAGACACGACAATTCAAAGGGCCATTCACTTTCTCTTGGAATGGTCTCATTTCCAATAATGACAATGTTATTGGGAAATGGACAAGTGAGAGTAGAAAATATAACACACACCAAAATTGTGGCTATATGGTCTCTCTTAATCAACAAAATAGAGTATATATTAATACAAAAGATTTGTATCAAGATAGGAGAACTACCTTGATTTCACGATCTACTTGGTTGAGCAAATATCTCAACCTCAAACCAATCTAGGAAGCTAACTAGTTAGAGGGAATCTCTCAAACCAACTAGGCCTCAACAACCTCCTAAAATCTAGGAACAAAATCCTTCTTGTAGAGACTAGAACTCTACCTAATAATGACCAATAAACTCAATAATTAAATATAAGCACATCAAAGACAAGTGGGAGTTACATATCCCAACACTCCCCTTTAATGACTACTTGTCTTCACAATCGTCGGTTCAAGTATTCATCATTAACACTTCACTGAATTGAAGCACCTCCTCATCAACAAAGTCTATGTCTGGTCCAACCTGTTACTTTCTCTTTGTACCTTGATCATGCATCAACAAACTTCCAAAGTCCATATAAAGAGACAATCATCCATCGAAATGCATGGGTCATTGGCCACTACAACTGTTGGTTTAGGAGGATGACCTTTAGGTACGTGGTTCATTCAACTTCTTGATGAACTCCCCTTGAATGTAAAACTCATGGTTTCCTAGGCACCTCCCAAAGTCCAAAACCAACATGGTCCACTCATAGATCATTTAGCCAACCTGTGACATGGCTCACTCTACGTGTTAATGAACTCTATAATAGAGGTTTTTGCACTACAAATCAATAGGGATACATGAGAAAGGGGTATGCATGGCCAGTTAGGTCTTACATCGATATGCCTTTTACATGTTGCATAAACACAGGTACATACATTACATACTCCATCCATGGAGATACCAGGTACATAATCAACATTTCAAAGACCAATACATCATAATAAACATTACATCAAAGACTTGCTAAAAACAATGTGTGACTCATATTAACAAATGGTCGTGAGTTTGTTTTATTCAAATGGATCACACAATTTACCTTGTTTGTCCACAATCATCCTGTTGCTTTTGCACTTTTACTACTTCTGCACTTCTGCTTCTTCTGCATGACTACCATTGTCACCAACTTCCCTTGGACTATTCTCTCTACTATTCTAGAACAACACCTATGTTCTTCCTGCTTATCATTCCAAGAACTTCCCTTTACAAAGAAAACTAAGGAATGATTTTACATTACAAAAAAATTGTCAAGTAGGACTTCAACTCATCAACAAGAGATAACAACTTCATTCTCTGTAGTTGTTCATATGTTTGGAGTCTTCCTTTTCGTATTTGACGTTGGACCTTCAATGTCATTGTCACTTCATTGTCTTGGGTTCACCTGCGATTTGTTAGAGTAGCTAATTCTAACAAAACCACTACATTCATATTGAGTTAGCTACACTCAATGTAAATATTCCTAATTCTAAGATATTTACTCACACTTATTTGGAGTTTCCACACTTTTACAGGAAATTGTCAGATTGGTCAAATCTAACAATGTATCACACATTGAGGTGACTAGGTTCAACATGTTTCTCTTCACAACTCCAATTAAATTTAAAAGACATAATTAATTTATAATGGCCAAGGATTTTCACAATCACATTTATGGATTCTCAATTAGCATATGAGTTTCCCTGCCATCTCCAAACATTCTATCAACTTGTTTAACAAAACAATTCAAACTGCAATAACAAAAACTATGTAACCTGATTGTAGGAAAACTACCCTTCACTTCCTTGGGATCCTTTCCAATCACCACGATGGTCCTAGTGACCTCTGTCACCGTTCCTCTTCTCACGACCATAACCCACTCATGATTCATAGCTACGTCGAGGGCATCATAATATGGTGTCAGCCTCACATATACCTTCTTGAACCCATAGTAAGTTATAAAGAGTAAAAGTGCCATTTCCAAGACACATTCTCTCTCTCTCTCTCTCTCTTCAGCTGTACCCGAAAATATTCACAACCAAACACCTTCTTCTTTTCACAGCGTGCATATTCTTGATCTGGGGTGTATTAAGACAATATTGGGAAATGGGTGAGTGATATTAGACAATATAACACACACCAAAATTGTGCTTGTACGCTCTCTATTAGTCAACAAAATAAAGTACATATTAATACACAAGCTTTGTCTGAAGATAGGAGAACTACCTTGATTTCACGATCTACTTGGTTGAACAAATATCTCAACCTCACACCAATCTAGGAAGCTAACTAGTTGGAGAGAATCTCTCAAACCAACTAGGCCTCAACAACCTCCTAAAAGCTAGGAACAAACTCCTTCTCGTAAAGACTAGAACTCTACCTAATAATGGGCAATAAACGCAATAATTAAATATGAGCACACCAAAGACAAGTGGGAATTACATATCCCAACAAATGTGTGTATAATCCAACAATAATAGATAAATCTATGTATGGCTCCAAGAATCAATGAGAGCGTGAGACAAAATTAAAAAAATGCCAAACAATTTATTAAAATGAGACACCTGCTTGGGAAAACCCAATGTTTGATGGAAGGAGATGATTATTGCAATATGTTCTTAATTTGATAATTCAGTTGTTGTTCATGGGTGCACACGGCCTTAAGATCCTATGGACTCCTGCATATATGTCTACCAACTACTCAACCTCCTCATTCGACACATATTTACGATGTTGTCTAAATGTTCTACGTTTTGGCTCTTTTCGTTGGAATTCGACAACATAAATATGCATGAAATCACAATTTTTTGTTGTTTAAATTGCATTCCTGAATGTAGAAGTGGATTTAGCGTGCTGAAAACCCCCCGGGGCACTCAAATTATATAGAATTAACACTCAAATATGCAGATCCAACAGTTTCTCGCCGGATTTCGTGCAAAATTAAATAGAAAATGTCCCTCGAAAAGGGCCAAAAAGTAGAACAATTAATGATCCAAAAAACTCTTAGATGCTTATTAATATTCCATACATATAAACATCTACTTGATCTTCGAAATAAAAATGATCGCTTGACTGCTTGCAATTTACATGCAAAATACTTATATATCAAAATACACTTTAATGATAAACAACTTGCAAATAACTGAGCGGAAATAGAACAATAATATTAAAATCACATACATAACTTTGATAATGGAGTTCACCCAATTTGGGCTACGTCTTCGGGTCTGCTTCCAATAGAGACCTCTTTATTAATGCTCAAATGTTTGTGTTTTACAATGAACTTTTTCTACATTGCTCAAACTTAGAAACATAGTATGCCATCGAATTCCTTGCGAAATTTTGATAAAAATGAGTGCAACCTCCAAGTCTAATTACCCTCGGGCATGAACTTCGAGACATGGTACTGCATCTGTGTGTGTCCTTTGCCTCGGTCCATGCACCATTAAATAGGGGGTTCGGGCTTAAACCGCCACCCAAAACTTTGGTTGGCCTTAAAAGTTTGTTAGGCAGGTTCCTAACAAACCCGCACCCTTAGCGGAATTGGTTAAGTGTTGGCATATTACATAGTGGGTCGCAGGGTCAAACCCCGCCGACCACACTATATATATATCATTTTGGTTATCTGGTGGTTGGGCATATAAGTATGCCCCCGCGAGTATATCATGTGGTTGGCATATAGTTTAAACGCCCTGTGGAATATGGGTATGGTTACATGGAACTTCAAACGAACCATTACCAAACTTAAAAACAATCGCCACCATATACAGTTAAGTAACATTGGTGTGGCATATTGGCAATGGAGGTTTGTATAAGGTTATAGAAGGTTGCGGGTTTGACCCCTGTTGACTCCTATACTTTTGAAAAACATTAACCATTAATGGCTAATGGGAGACTTCCATGTGGCAACCTCTCATTGGTCTATCCTTTCCATGTGTCGACATATAATTGGTACCAACTGTATGTACGGATTGCCCAGTCACCTGCCAACTTAACATGTCACCTCACCTACTTGCCACATGTCACCATGTGAGGTGGCCACGTCAGCACTATACGACATGTACGGTCGTGCCACATGTCACCCTTGTAGTGGTGACACGTGTCACCTTGACCCTGTTGACTTTTTCATTTTGCCCTGGTTTGACCCGAACTTTGACCATCCATAACTTTTGCATACGAACTCCGTTTAAGGTGATTTTTGCGCCTTTGGAAAGCTATCATCGAGCTCTACAAATTTATGTAATTTTAAAGAGCATTTGAGATGATTGAATTTTGAGCATTTATAAATCCTTCTAGACCTTTGTGAGCATTCCAGATCCTCTTGGACCTCTGTGAGTGTTCCTGGATCCTCCTAGATCAATTAAACTACAACAATATTTACTATTATTTAGGGATTACAAGAGCTATTTCCCGAGAGTCATTGATCTCAATGATTAGAGTTGAATGGATGGTGGGTATCATATAGTTGTAAAGAAATTGATTTTTAAGCTAAAGCTATCACCAATACAGCTTGTAATTTCATCATATGAATCTAATAAAATGTAATTGGGAGCATCAATAGTCCCACACAAAATTTACACGACAATTATAGAGAAATCACAAAGCAATTCATGACACAATGGACACCATGTTTATCCTCGAAACCCAACAGGAAAACTGACATTCGATTAGTTTTTTATTTCTAGAAAAATGTGTAGGTTACAATTTCATCCAACTTCTTGGTTCATTCACAGTCTTCACATGGGGATTTGGATAGTGATTCCTCTTAGTTGAGCCAAAGAACCCATACAAAATAGTTGGGTATGAATTTATTAAAGAATGACTCTACTTACGGGCCAGTCTGAAAACCAGGTGTCCCCAACTCCTTAGCTTCCTGAAATCCAACATTGACCTTGTCATTTTGTCTTTTTTTCAATAAACACTTTAGTGTATTGTTTCCATATGTTTTATTTTTCTTCTTCCTTCACCCCAACCCACCCTGTTTTTAACCCCCCATTTTTTCCATATATATATATATATATATATATATATATATATAGGTTAGTTCAAGTGGATGAGTGTCGTTTTTACTTGAATGAGGTTCCAGGGTCGAATCCCTAGCCAAGAGCATGTTTAGGGCTTCACCTGATCCCCACCGTGTTAATCCCGTAATCAGGCGGAACAGTTTACCACATTTACCATCCACAAAGTGTGGAGAAATACTCAAAGATTTCCCATACTATATTCCCATATATATATATATATATATATATATAAAGAATTCAACATCATATTGAAGTATGGACATGGTTTGTTTTAGCATAGTGCCCTTCATACCATCAACCCAACCCTGTCTTCTACCTTGTCAATATTCATAAACTATGCTTCTATGCTTCTATTGCCATACTTTTTAATTTGCTCAGCCTTGCACTAACTTGAGTGAATATCCAATCACTTTATTTCATGGATATTGCCATACTTCTTAATTTGCTCAACCTTGCACTAACCTGAGTGAATATCCAATCACTTTATTTCATGGATCCAATTTGGATAATCTCATTACTAATGCATAATTTTATAGGCATTTCTTAATTACTCTTCAAAAGTTTTAATTCACTATATTTAAATACCAAGTTCACATTTACCAATTTAAGAGGCCTAAGAGGGAAGATAAAGGTGATTCGATTTTATATAATTATTAAAATGCTAACAATGGTTGGAAATTTGGTAAAAAAACATTTAAGTATATCGAAAGAAATAAGAAATCCCAATTTATATTTTGAGTCTCATAGGGGAAGGGAGATACATAGATGCGTCCCGTATATTTTGGCCCTCCTAGAGGCGCTCGGTGATCTTGAAAAGTTCAATTTTGTATAAAATTCTACAAACCTACCATTTTATAATTTATGTAATTTTTAACATTAATGTTTAAAGTTAAAGTTGATGTTTACTTTAATTTAGATTTTAATTTTGAGTCTCATAGGGGACCAGGGAGATATATAGATGTGTCCCTTATATTTTGGCCCTCCTAGAGAAGAGCTGGGAGATCTTGGGAGATCTTGAACAATTCAATTTTGTATAAAATTCGACAAACTTACCATTTTATAATTTATTTAATTTTTAACATTAATGTTTAAAGTTAAAGTTGATGTTTACCTTAATTTAGATTTTAATTTCATTAATTGGTTAGTCGGTTAAGGTTTATTGGGTAGTGGTAAGGGGTTAATGGGTTAGGGTTAGTAGTTATTAGATTAGTGGTTAGTTTGTTAGTGGGTTATATGGTTAGTGTGTCAGAGGATTAGATGGTTAGTGGTCTAGTGAGTTAGGGGGTTTGTGGTTAGTGTGTCAGTGGTTAAGTGAGTTAGTGGTAAGTGGGTTGGGTTATATGGTTAGTTAGTGAGTGGATAAGTGGATTAGTGGGTTAGGGGTTAGTGGGTTAGTGATTAATGGATTAGAGGTTAGTTATTTATCGTGTTAGTGGGTTAGATAGTTGATTAATTTATGGGTAATGGTTACTGTGTTAGTAGCTTAGATTAGTAGGTTAATGGCTAGTGTGTTAGATGTTTAGTGAATTAGTGAGTTAGTGGGCTACATGGTTAGTGAGTTAGTGGGTTAGGTTTTAAAGGGTTAGTATGTCAAATGGTTAATTGGTTAGTGGTTAGTTCACTAGATGGTTAATTAGTTAGAACGTTAGTGGTTTATATGGTTAGTGAGTTAATGAGTTAGTGATTAATGGGTTGGTTGTTAGATAGTTAGTGGGTTAGCAATTAACGGGTTACATGTTTTTCAATATATATATATATATATATATATACGACGGAGCAAATCAACGGTTAAAAATAGCTACAAAAACTGGCTCAAGATCGATAAGATCTACTACTACTATCAAGCTAGAAAACATAGATATGTCTAGAATGTACAACCAATCAACGTGATTACAAAACACTTTAATATATTGTCCCAACAAAAAAATACATTTGTAATACATCTATTGGTAGGATAGTTATTGATCTAGTGCTTCATGTACTTCATCTTGGTTTGGTTCATTCCCTTCAATACTCTGGGGATCTACTTCTCGTTCTCCCTGCTCTTTGTTCCTTGAAGCTTGATTAATAGATGCAGATTGTGACTACTGAGACAACACCATTGACCTTAGCCACCGACATTCCTGTTCTAGAAGTTCTATTGGTCAGAGGAGCGATGCAACAATCTGGTCCAAAGCCCCTACTTTGGTTGTAACTTGCTAGAGGTCCACACTATTACCATCAATTATATCTTCATGCCGACACAAAATGCATTTAATGTTGCTCCAAGAAGGGTCCATATTGTGACTGGTTTGCTGCCTTGAATTATCAGCTCTCTGACCAAAGAATATCCAATGTTCGAGGATGACTATGTTCACTTTACCAAAGTGCTTAGTATTAGTTGCATGCCTGCCAATTTCCAACTGATTTGTGTCACCACTGTCCCAATGACTTGCCAAATTTCCTTTGTTCCTGGATGTCCACAACTTATAGGCAAATAACCCCCCTGAAGGCCTGCGAAAATGGAATGAAGGGTCGGTGCTCTGCTTATTAGAACCAAATTCTCGAAAGAGGGCCAACTCGCCAAGAGGACGAGGGTAAAGACCAAACCACAAACCACCTCGAATAAAATAACCCCAATTCCCGAAATCAACCAAACCCACTATGCAAAATTACATAGGGACATTAAACATTTGAACATTGTCATGTTTGACAATGGAAACTTGAGGGGAACTGATAGGAAACCACAACCCATAACCAAAGCATTTAAAAACCCACAAATTGAACCTAAGGCATTAGAGTCCATCCATTCATCAAGACTTCATCTAGAATCGAAGGTAAATTCTAGATAACTTAAACTTTTTAGGGTTGAAAAACAAAAAGATACAAGAATGCAAATTATAATGACTGAGAACCAGGATGATACTATAAAAACTAACAACCAAACCCGACATTGGGAGAACGTCGACCAAGATTTCCACTATCCCTCTACCAAAAAACTCCACAATTTTGGATATGAGCCGCTCCACCTTGTGCCTTCCTAGGACACCACTAGTATAAAGAACCCATAATTGCACTGCTAGAAAAACCTTTGCATGTGCCAGATTGATTGCACACCTCACTTTCAAGAACACCAATAAATATGATTTGTGGCCACTTCAATCATATAAATGACCAAATTAACGAGCCTTCCATTAACATTAGGGGATGTGAAGCCATTGCTTCCTCCCATTCATTACAAGTTTCCCTTTGGCAAGCCTTGAGCCCACCTTAGCACATTTATCTACTTCACCATTTAAGTCTCGTTTAATATGAAACACAGAGTATTCTTCGAAATCCTTAAGGAGAGTGAGGGATCGAAATAGAATGTCGGAGATGACATTACCCCCAATACTTGAATTGTTTATTATAGCCCTTATTATCAACATATAATCGCCAAGGATTGTCAACTTGGTTACTCCAAAAGAGATTGCCAAATTGAGGCCTTCAGACAAACCATAAGCCTCTGCCTCATTGTTTGAAATTGTTCCTAAACCCCATGCATAACAAGAAACTATATTTCCTTCGAGATTGCATATAAACCCCCCGCACCCTATTGCCCATAGTTAATGGGGTACATATTAGGGATCGGTGAGTTAGGGATTACAATGGATTAAGGATTAATAGCTTAATGACTAATTGGTTAGTGATTAGTGGTTTAATGATAAGTGATAATATTTCTTTTCAAAATTAGATTCCTCATATTAAATAAATAAAATTTATTATTTATTTATTAAAAATTAAATAATGTTGATAAATAAAAAATATTATTTATTTATTAAAAATTAGATAATGTTAATAATTGATTTTTCATTATTTTCTTAATTGTACTATTTTTTAATACTATTTCTTTAAAGTTTGAAAATTTCAATTTTATAGTTTTTTTTTTAATCTAAAAATATAAATTTTTGATAATTTACATTTTGTTTTTTCAATCTTATTTTAAATTTGTTTTCTTAAAATATCAATTTTTATAATTTTAAAATTTCAAAGTTTGCATTTTTATGTTAAAAATGCAAACATCATAAAATTTTAATAATTGAAATTTGTATGTCTTGCATCTTGTTTCATTAATTCATTATATTATAAAAGCATTGTTTTTTCATTTGAAATTTTAAGAATTTTAATAAGTTAAAAATGTTTTTAAAACATCTAGTTTTGAATAATTCATTATATTATAAAAACATTGTTTTTTAATTAGAAATTTTAAGAATTTTAATGAGTTAAAAATGTTTTAAAAACATCTAGTTTTGAAAACATTGGTGCAAAATTCGTTATTTCTTTTTAAAGTATTATAATTTTGTGCCCTTTTTGGAGGTCAAAATTGAGATGTTTCAAGTTATTTTTGCAACATTATCTTTTAACTTTACAAAATTGTTAGTTGTAATTAGAAGTTAGGTATTTTAAACACCTAATTTCTAATTACAACCAACTAACAAGCAGTGACAAATTAACCCGTGGAGCGGGAGGTGTTATTAAAACATCAGATAACTTGGTTTATAGATGGTGTCTAAATGTGGGTACAGGTTCAAATACAAAGGCTGAATTAATGAGTATTTGGGCTACTCTAACTTTAGCTATCCATCTAAATATCCGAAGGCTTCAAGCCTTAGGTGACTCTAGAGTGATCGTAGACTGGCTGAAGGGCAAGGAAAAGCTGGATGTCTGCTTTCTTGAGGGCTGGAAGAAACACGCCAAAGAACTTTACAATTATTTCAGACTCTAAGTTTCTTTCATATATACAAAGAATTTAATAAGGAAGCGGACAAGCTATCCAAGGAAGCTCTCCAGGCACAGGAAGGAAGGATATCCTACTATCAATGGGATCCGGGTGAACCAAGGCCAATACAGTACCTTAATATATACTGATAATCTTACATAGGTTTCCTGCCATGAATATAGTCCTTTTTTGAA
The DNA here is from genome assembly GCA_009831015.1 of Picea engelmannii. Classification (NCBI taxonomy): domain Eukaryota; kingdom Viridiplantae; phylum Streptophyta; class Pinopsida; order Pinales; family Pinaceae; genus Picea; species Picea engelmannii. The sequence continues at coordinate 42,841 of ML782871.1, read as the reverse complement.
GCTGTGGTACTTTATTGTTGATTCTCAGATAGATCGTGAGTATAATAACCTGGCAGATTTTAGTTTCTGCCCTGTTATATTGTAACTTGCAAATTTTTGGTTTTTTGATGTGTCCTTTTAAGTGATCTGATATAGTCACTTTGTCCTTCGGGGATGATTGTAACACATGAATGATAGTATGTAAAGAAAATTATATCTAATATAATTTTGAGCAAATTTCACTTTTGGAAAAAATAGAAGTTAGGTATTTAAAACACCTCAGGGATGTTATACTTTTGTGATGTGACATGCTGTATGTGTTTGAGATATACATTGCTATTCATTAATTCTCTCTACCATTTTTTATATGAATGTATTCTTAATTTCAACAATTGTTTTCTCTAGTGATAAAACAAAATCAAACAAGGCTATGTGGCAGCGTAGTCCCTGCCAACTAGGTTAGAAAGTAAAATGTGGAAAATGGGGTCGAATTGTAAATGAAACGAAGTGTTCGGTGCAAAATGTATATCACGGAAATGTTGTGTGCAACATGTATATCACAGATAATGGGGCAAAAGTAAATGACGCTTGACAGGCAGAGCACCATCTATTTTTTGAAAGTATATAGCAAACATAATTTTTTTGAAAGTATATAAGAAACTACAAATTTGTTGACAGTGGAAGAATAAATTTGGAAATTTAAATGCATTTGCCATATGGACTGGTGAAAGATAAAAATATACGAAGACATAAAATTAAAAGGAGATAAGAAATATACAAATTTAAATGCATTTGTGAACATGGGGTATAAATAAATGATGCTTGCATTGTAGAGCACCATTTATTTTGAAATATATATTAAAAAAAAGGTCTGTAACATATATAAAAATTAAATGCAATTGCCATACATACTCGTGAAAGATAAGAATAAAAATCTGTAACATATTAAAAATTAAATGCATTTGTCATACAAACTGGTAAAAGATAAGAATAAACTCTGTAACATATAAAAATTTAAATGCATTTTTATTTGAAATATGTTAAAAAATAAATTTTTGTTACATACTACTGGAAATTTTGAAATATACAAAGAAATTAAAGTCTGTTACATATAAACCGGAATTTCAATGCATTTGTCATGTAGATTGGGATTGGGGCTCTTGCAGACCATTACATAAATATGTACAAGTAACAGGATTGTGGAAAGAAGATAGAGTGCAATACCTACAAAAATAAATAAATGGAAAGGTGTAAGTGTTTGCCTATACATCTGTATTTAAGAAACTGGAATAACTGGGTTGATAAACAAAGCAGGATGTGATCAGTAAACTTACAGTGAGGGTACATATGAGCCCATTGGCTAATTTCTTGAGGCTGTCGTTTCATTGATGTCACTGACGACTGCGGTTTCAAGGATGTCCTCGACAGCTGCTGGAATGCTGGCAACTGCCTGTTTCCTTTCGTCGACGACCTATTTCAATTGTCTTTCGAGCCATTCTGCAATGTAGCTTCTCATTGGGGCGACATTGATCTCATTCCGGATTTTTATGTTGAAAATATCGTTTTCTAATTCCCGGAAGTCGATAGAAAGATTACAGAGAGCCTGATGAATTTCCTCATTCTGTACTGCATATTTGACTAGCCAGTCATGGACGTGAGCTTGATCAAATTGAAGGATGCTGTAAAAATTTTCTAGAGACAAGGCCTTAAACATAGCAACCTATTTATCGAACTCTTGCTTGGTATGTTAAGAACCAAACATCAATATAGCATAGAAAAACCTCAGGAAAAGTACTCAACGCCTTGAAAAAGAGATAATTTCAGATAATAAGCCTCTTCGAGGGGGCAACCTCCTTTTACCCCACTTAAATGTTCAAGTACAA
>ML782871.1:4481-19713 GCA_009831015.1 Picea engelmannii | reverse complement strand
ATAAATTCAAACTTGTCATTTACATTCATTGACCTCTTCCTGCAGGTCCATTTACAACACATATTCATACTTATGAGTTTTTGCCATAGTCCTTGGCCAGTTCAGTTATATTTACAATCTGGGGGAAACAGGGTGTTACAATTTACCAAGGGACCATCTCCTGTTTTGCTCCTGGGCAGAGGGAGATGAATAGTAAGAATATGCCCTGGAATAGTGGAACCTCTGGCCATTATGCACCAATGTGTTTGTTGTGTTTGGACAGAACTGCTGCCAGAAGTTATTAAGAATTTTTGTTTGCTCGAGACAATGTTTGAAATGAAAATCGGGGAGGGATAATATAACCCTCGACAAATTATGGTTTAATGCGTATCAATGGAATATCTCCTCGGGCCTTTTGTTGATCAATGACAAGCTATAGGATTCGTGCAGAATTAGCTGTCACCATCACAGCTCACTAATTGCACAATTAAAAAAAAGTGCAAAGGTGGCAGTGACGACGAAGATAGATTAAGAATTAGAAATTTCTTATAAGTGCCAACTTGCCGGCGCACACAAAAAAAGATTGTATCGTCTTTGAAATGAATACTTGGAAAGGATAACATATTTGTGCGCAAATCTTAGTTTAATTCGTAGTAATGACAAATCTTCTATGGATTTCTGGACATTAATGACAATCTTAACGGTTCCTGTAGGATGACTACTAGCATTAAAGCTTAATTATTGCATATCTGGAAACAAGTATGAAGGCAACGATGATGGCGAAACCAATTCCAAGAAATACCTAAGTATGGAAAGCGGTTGGGCGGGTTACAAGAGAAAAACGACAGAAGATATACCCAGGAGAGGTGAAGGGCCGATGGTCATATTGCATCTCAATGACAGATATCGACCGTCAATTTGTATATCTACTGATGCTAATCCCTATTAACTATTGGACATTATCTAAAGACATTTTAAATCTATTAATATAAAATATTGATATTGTTTCGTTAGCTACAAATAGCACCAAAGAGTTCCATGATATACAAATTGATAGGCGGTCTTGCGGGCTGGCTCATTCAACATTGCATTTGTATTGTTCTGTGTCGTTCAAACAACACTCGAGATGGCAGGTTCAAAATTGGCCCTCTGTTGTTTTGTGCCCTACAAATAGCACCCACATTTCCCCGATATACAAATTCACAAGAAGACTTGCCAACTATTTGAATTTTAAGGGACTCGTATTCATGTCATAGAACAATTGGACTTGGGCCAGTTTATATCTGTTTCTTACAATATCAAACGAGGAAGCGGTCGGTCGGGTTGGTGATATAAAAGTAACTAAAATATGAAGTCGTGAATCCTCCAGCTTCCGCACTTACAAGTTTTCCGAAAAATGAGTAATACATACTAAGTATGTACTCTTATAAACTATGGACATGAAATTTTTATAGATCATGTATGGATCCTCCATTCCATATTCAGCCACTTTTTTGGATCGGCGGCTCTCGGGTTGGCGGGCTAAAAATTGGGCCTCTATTGTTTCGCACTCTACAAATAACACTCACAATTTCGCGATATACAAATTGACAAGCGGACGTGTGGGCTGACTGGCTCAACATTGCACTTTCATTGTTCTGTGTCCTCCAAATAGCACTCAGAGTTCCGTGATATATAGATTGACACATGGACTTGAGGGTTGGCGGGTTCAAATTTTCCATTGTTTACAGATGGCAATCCCTATCAACTATCCAACATATCTAAAAACATTATTTTCAATACTAAATTATTAATATTACATATTGATATTGTAGAAGTTAATTAGACGACAAAGTTTGTACAATCTGGTTGGGGAAGTGATATAAAAGTTTTCCGACAAACGAGCAACACATAGTAAACATGTACTTTTATAAAGTATGGACATAAAATTTTATCGAGCATATGCGGATCCCTCATTCCATACTTAGGAACTTTTTGGATCGCGGGTTCTCGGCCCGGCGGGCTAAAAATTGAGCCTCTATTGTTCCGTGTCCTACAAATAGCACCCAGACTTCCGTGATATACAAATTGACAGACGGACTTGCGGGTTGGTTCGTTCAACATTGCACTTTTATTGTCTCGTAGCGATTCCATATTAATTCCATATTTAGCCACTTTTTTGGATCGGGGGCTCTCGGGCTGAAAATTGGGCCTCTATTGCTCCGTGTTCTACAAATAACACCCACAATTCCGCAATATACAAATTGACAAGCGGACCTCCGGGCTGGCTGGCTCAACATTGCACTTTCATTGTTCCGTGTCCTCCAAATAGCACTCGGAGTTCCATGATATACAGATTGACAGATGGACTCGAGGTAAATTATTAATATTAAATATTGATATTGCAGAATTTAATTAGACGAGAAAGTTTGTACAATTTGGTCGGGTGAGTGATATAAAAGTATTCCGACAAACAAGAAATACATTGTAAACATGTACTTTTATAAAGTATGGACATGATATTTTATAGAGCATATGCAGATCCCTCATTCCATACTTAGGCACTTTTTGGATCGCGGGTTTTCAGCCTGGCGGGCTGAAAATTGAGCCTCTATTGTTCTGTGTCCTACAAATAACACCCAGACTTCCACGATATACAAATTTCCAGGCGGACTTGCAGGCTAGTTGACTTAACATTGCACTTTTATTGTCCCGTAGAGATCCCGTATTAATTCCATATTTAGCCACTTTTTTTGGATCGGGGGCTATTGGGCTGAAAATTGGGCCTCTATTGTTCTACACTCTACAAATAGCACCTACAATTCCGCGATATACAAATTGACAAGAGGACCTGCATGCTGGATGGTTCAAGATTACAATTTCATTGTTCCGTGTCGTCCAAATAACACTCGGAGTTCTGCGATATACATATTGACAGATGGACTTGAGGGATGGCGGGTTCAAGTTTGGACATTATCTAAAGACATTCTTTTGAATACTAAATTATTAATATAAAATATTGATATTGTACAATTTAATTAGAGAAGGAGGTATGTACAATATGAAACAGGGAAGCGGTTGCTCAATCGGGCTGGTGATATAAAAGTATGTGAAATCTGAATACGTGAATCTGCCAACTTCCTTACCAATAAATTTTCCATAAAAAATGAGCAATACATAAAATCTATTTTTATAAAGTACGAATATGAGATTTTATAGACCATGTACTGTTCCCACATTCCATACTTAAGCCAATCTTTGGATCGCGGGTACTTGGGCTGGCGGGCTCAAAACTGGGCCTGTATTGTTTCGTTAGCTACAAATAGCGCCCAAGAGTTCCGCGATATACAAATTGACAAGCGAACGTGTGGGTTGGCTGGCTCAACATTGCACTTTCATTGTTCTGTGTCCTCCAAATAGCACTCAGAGTTCCATGATATACATATTCACACATGGACTTGAGGGCTTGCAGGTTCAAGTTTGCCATTATTTACAGATGGTAATTCCTATCAACTATATAACATATCTAAAAACATTATTTTCAATACTAAATTATTAATATTAAATATTGATGTTGCAAAATTTAATTAGACGAGAAAGTTTGTACAATCTGGTCGAGCGACTGATATAAAAGTTTTTCGATAAACGAGCAATACATAGTAAACATGTACTTTTAGAAAGTATGGACATGAGATTTTATACAGCATATGCAGATCCCTCATTCCATACTTAGGCACCTTTTGGATCGCGGGTTCTCGACCTGGTGGGTTGAAAATTGAGCCTCTTTTGTTTCGTGTCCTACAAATAGCACCCAGACTTCCGCGATATACAAATTGACAGGTGGACTTGCGGGTTGCTTGGTTCAACATTGCACTTTTATTGTTCCGTGTCCTCCAAAATAGAAATCGACAGGACTCCACGACTGACGGGTTCAAGATTGCAATTGTTTAGGGATGGTCATCCTATCTAACTTTATCTAAAAACATTATTTTCAAATACTAAATTATTAATATTAAATATTGATATTGAACAAGTGAATTCCATTAAATTATTAAAGGATGTTAAATCACTTTTTTTTTTTTTAAATGAAGGAAACAAAAGAAAGTTTTTTTAAAATTCTATCACCGCAAGCATAGCAAGGACCAATTTGAATTTGAAGGGCCTCTTGTTCATATGATAGCACAATTGCATTCCGCATAGTATATATTTGTTCATTTCAAATTATTCCAGTACAATAATTTTACCAAGTTCATCGAATAAGCAAAAATGCCAAAACAATGACCAATTTGAATTTTAACGGTCTGTTGTTGATATGATAGCACAATTGCACTTCACACACTATATATTTGTTGATTTCAAATTATTCCAGAACAATAATTTGACCAAGTTCATCGATCAAGGAAATCTGCTAAAACAAGCCACATAGTACATTTGCGTCACAGCGCCATAGAAATTATCAGGTGGATCTGCGGGCCAGCTGGCTAAAAAATTCAGTTATATTGTTTCGTGTCCTCCAAAGAACAGTTGGAGTTCTGTGGTATACAAATTGATAGAAAAAGCACATAACCAAGAACCAACCAAACTTCAAACAGGCCGCAAGCAAGTTCCTAGAAGGTTCCATAGAGCAGAACCCATCGACCTTTGCACGAAACAATTTGATATACAAAGAAAAGACGTCGTCACATTCATTTTCTCTTGCATATGGTATATGTTCCCAGTATAAAATATTTGGGGCCATGGGATATATGGGATTTGCTGCCATTCTAGTCTTATGCGCGTGCAATCCCAACTAACCAAGTCCAACGAACATTCATCTGGATCCTGAACAAATATTACAGAGACACATGAGGTATTTTCATTTCCTGCCAAAGTTTGATATATATATATATATATATATATATATTCCCCTTCTTCAGCCGATATGAAAAATTGCATTGTCCTCATTTAAGGTGAATTTGCTATGTATTTGAAGCTCCCGCAACATGTAGACACTGCTTGCCTTTTTCTATAGATACGTTTCATACGACAACTCTGCCAACTTAGGAAGCACATTTTGCAATAGAGGTTGCCTAACCGTACAATGCACGGTTGTGTTGCCCACGGTTCAGATAACAACATTGACACAATGTCCATATATATATGGACATTTTCACCGCATCACAGACAATCAATCGTATCATCACTTATCAAAGCGAAGGCAAAAGCAACAGAGTTATATTTTGCACATACAGGTTCAAAGTGGGTCGAGTACACATTGGCTGCAACTAAAACACCTTCAACCTAGCAACGCGAGCATAGGAATTAATACATTGAACAATATAATACACAACTTCACCCCCCCCTCCCCTTTAAAAAAAAAAAAAGTAAACAGGCACAGAAATTTGTTGAAGGCTATTTCTATAAGCAAAGTGAGGATGATTTTGTGGATGTATACGCACAATAGTTGTAGAGCTAGCTAGTTTCTTCAGATCCTCTATTATATTTGCTCACAACTCTGTTACAAACATTGTCTAGGTTGTCCTAAAGATCCTTTCTCTAACATCCCTCTTCTTTGTTATATTTTTGAACAACATAAGTGGAATCTACCCTTTATGCAATTGTTGTTCCATTGACGAAAACAAATATGAATACGTATCGAACAATTGTAGCTGCAACATGGAACAATGCAATATTTGTGTAACTTATCCGAGATACATGCACATGCGAAAGTAAAGGACAAAATCGAATATGAAAAGTGCTACCATTGCCTTGTCGCTGTCCGAATCTCCATCCTTTATATGGAGAATGTGTTGCGAGCCAAATTTTCTCGCTAGTGTGACAGCTACCCCAATCGTTCCGATTGGGCAAATATCAGTGCTCTGTGCAAGCTGGCTAATAGTCGAGTCCGGGAAGAAACGTTATTCTGAACAAACAATGATAATTTTTTCCACAATGCTTGTTTCATTGAGCGAAATAATTCGATCGCAATCACCACAGTGATATACTATTTTGGGCAATATATTAAAATTTGTAATGGATATCCCATTACGCGGCAATATCTTTTCTGCATGTTTCTCGACAAGTTGTGGAGGAACATTCAGTGTCACTGTCACCATGGCCTCCTTGTCTGTCATGTCAGCACACATAATGGATCTACTTTTGTTTGCCTTGTCCAAGTAGGTGCTATAGACAAACATTATGTCCCCAACGAACACTTGTCTAGTTCGATGGCTGTTCAAGCCCTCTATTGACAATACTTTGGATGTCACAACTCTAGACCTGATGACATTTTTTGAACAGGAAAACTAAAGTGAATGGTAGCGCTTTTTTCTTCTTGTGTATTCTTCTTTCATTGGCATAAATCTACAAGTACACGCATAACTTTGATGAACTATGGAGCCAGAGTTTCACAACCACACCTCTTAGTTTGCGGAACATGCAACACGTTCAACGTCTCACTTGTACTTGTTGATACTTCTTGCGAGCTGCAAACTATGTATTGCATATGACATCAACATATCCACCATGCCATAGATGAATATATACCTCAGGATATTTGTTTAGAAAACATAGTAAGAGCAGAGCGTATGCATCTTTACCTTTGGCCTTGTCAGTCTACTGATGTCTGGGATGACTGACTTCTCATCCCCATGTCACTAGTCCAAATTTTTCTGATGCAAGCATGTGCAGATGAACATCGGGACTAACCAAGCATATGCATTGTATATTTCCCATCATAAGGACTAAATAACCGTAAAACTGTATGAATTTGATTTTTTTAACTGGAGAAATGTTTAACAATAAACAGGGCGTGAGCGCGGGGCACCATGGCCAATCTGTATATCGCAGACCCCCGGAAGCCAGGGGAGAAATCTTCAACCTGCCAGCCCGGCACCCGCAATTGAGAAAGTGGGTAACTATGGAATAAGGTAGAAGCACGACCATAGATGTGAATCTGTTGGTCTACCAACCGACGCACAGACGAATTTTCAGAAAGCAAACTAAGCAGATGAATTAGAAAACAAAAGGAATAATAGAAAATGGAAAAAGTAGAAATAGGGAGGGCAGAAAGGCCCATTACTACCAAGTCATCGTTTTCAAGTCTAATTTTATATGCCACCACCCGGTTTGTATATTTAATTTACCAGCACACTTGGTATACCTTTTAGAAGATTGTACCACAGAACCCTCTGTTGTTGCACAAAACAATTCATCTCCCTGTCCAAGCAACCTGTTTTTTCCAAGGCAACAACGCCGAATATGCAATGGACATGAAGACAAGTTAGTATGAAGACATACATCTAAAAGAAAGAGAAACATGTCTATTTACCTGCCAAAGAGCCCATCATCCTGTCCAACCATTCTGTTTGTTTAAATGCAGCAACGCAGCGAAAACACAACGGACATGAACTAGCTTAGTATGCAGGAAGGCATGTATTGAAGATAACTTATAATGAAGACAGACATGCAAAAGAAAAAGAAAGAGGGTTATTTACCTGCGAAAGAGCCCATCGCCATCTCCAGGTATTCTGTTTGTTTAAATGTAGCAATGCAGCAAAAACACAACGAGCGAAGCAACTTAGTATGTAGGGAGGCATGTAACAAAGATAACTTACCATGTAGGAAGGCATGCAACATGTACATATAATAAACTAGTTGAACACATATACAGACCATAAATGAAATAGAAAACAACGCAATATGAAACAACAGTACAAGTATACACCTTTCTATATCCTCTTCAACCGATGCAGTGAAGACTCTGTCTTTTTCTCCAGCTATTCCGTTTGTTTGAATGTGGGAACACACAAAATACAATGAACATCAATGGAAGATGGTATTCACCGGAGAACAAGAAATATGTACAAATAGTAAAACAGACTCAACAAAAAATCTAGAAAGGCAGAAACATGAACCTTTGCGCTTCTCTATCCATGGCTGCAAACATGTAATTTTTTTTTCCCTGCCCAAAATATATTACAAGGCACAAAATATCACGCAATTGCATGGCTGTAGCTAAACGATTTCTGGTTTTTCGTGGCAATTTATCCACATATGCTTCCACCGATGGAAATACATGTTCTTTATCCTCTACACAGACTGTTGTGCCCACGATACAAGTTTTTGGTTTTCCGTGGCAAACCACCTAGACATGCTTCCAGAGATCCAAATATAATCTTGCAGAATCTTTGTTGCACATATCATATCTCAAGCACAACACAAATTGTATCGTTCGCACACCAGTCTATGTAGAGGAGAAATAACATGTAATGTCATATCGACACATCTGACTATACATGGTTTATAAATATAACCTGCATACATATGCTTTATTCCAACGAAAAAACAATGGATATTGCAATTTCACATGTAATCCTCGAACAATTTTACATGAAACTATTTTCTTTCATGCCAGCACTGAAGCACGAGAAAAATCCCACAGAATAACAGATATCGGCCTCAGCAGACAGGGCAAATAACACAACTACATGTCGACTCGTGGGTGCAGAGGTTGAACACCGTAAAGCGCCCCCAAAAACAATAATAATACAAAAAAAAAGAAAAAAGAAAAGCTCCAACCACCGCTGTTGGACCCCAACCCTGCAAGGCCGAATCAAACAAAAGAAAACAACAAGCACCAAACCAACGAGAAAGCACGAACAGGCCGAACTGCACCCCCAGGGCCCCAAAGATCAAACTCGAGCCAAACAAACAGAACCAACAACCCACGAACCAACAAGAACCGTCGAGTCAACAAACAACATATGTATCTCCAACGATTACAAAACTGCACCCCAAGCACAGAAGGAACCATAAACATACGAGGAGCATGCGACTACAAATAAGCAAACATTCTTACTTACAAACTGCAAACACTAAACAACAAATAAGGAATACAAAATGAAACTATGGCATCAAAACTTACTCCAAAACAATGAAATGCAAAAGCGTAGGTCGAATCGCGAGCGAAACAACAACAAGCAACAACCGACAAACCAGGGAAGAAGAAGCACTCACCGAACCAATAAACAATGTATGTAGCTTCAACGATTACAAAATTGCATTGCAAAGGTAGAACAAGGATGAAACATACAATGGCTATTGAACCGGTGATGGACAAACAAGACTGTGCAAATTCACTGTAACTGTATAGAAAATTTCGAGGAAAAATGTACTCCGAGAATCTATTTACATAAACATTTAAGCCTGTCAGGCTGTCTAAGGACCTCGCGGTATGCAAACATTTAAGTTGTCAAGGTTGTTGGAGGATGCCGCGTCATGTAAACATTTAAGCTGTCAGGCCTATTGAGGCATCTCAGAATAAGTGTCAATACATTTCAACAAAAATACATCCGACAAAGACGCTATAAACTTTGGAATTCTCAATCACTATAAAGCTTGGATATTAAAACATTTCAATATGCTTAGTACATATCAAAACTTACAGATATATTCAGCTAGCAGAAAATGCTAATACAAACATTCGAACTAATGCCAACATTAATCCACCTTCAAGCAATATAGAGGAAAAATATATCATTAAAAAATATTGTATACGAGAAAAAGTTTGGATATGTTGCCATATAAAACATTGGGAATAGTGAAGCCGACAATAAGACCTCCAATATCTTATCCAATCAGATCTGTACATATATGGTACTTTTTATTATATAAAAATATATGCTTTTAATTCCATAGCTCCAACAATAGGTATTGTGCAAATATTTCGGGTCAAAGGACAAATTAATATGTAGTCAACGAATTATCGATCGCTATAGTCCCTTTATGCCTACGACAGGGACTAATAATGTTACAGAAATATCAAATTCTATAATAAATAGTCTAAAACAACAGGAAATGGTATTGTTCCAAGTTGGTAGGAAGGACTAATTATTTACTAAATCAAATAATGTTACAAAAATATCAAATTCTATAATAAATAGTCTAAGACAACGGGAAATGGTATTGTTCCAAGTTGGTAGGAAGGATTAATTATTTACTAATGGTTATACATGAATAACTGGATAATTTTTTTCTCAATCTTGAAGTTAATGGGCATCCCTACCTTTTAAGGGAGGAGGTATGATTTAGTTTCTCAATCTTGAAGTTAATGGGCATTATTACCTTTTAAGGGAGGATGTATGATTTAGATTTAGTTATGGATATTAGGATATGGTGTTATTTTGAGTGTAGAGCTTTAAAACAATTCTAATCATATGTTTTATAAGAGAATTTGACATTATTTTAAGTAAGTGCATATCCTCAATCACAAATTATAATAAAGTTATAAGACTATTTTCTATGAATTTAGGAATTGTTGTGGCACTTTGTATTGTATTATTGTTGGGATGAGAAGTTGTATAAACTTTCATCAACACCCAATTAGGTAATGACATTGTAAGTATATGATGCCCATTATTTGGGAGATAAGTTACAATGGTTGTGATCAATAACAAAATATAGTGATTGCTACCATAAGTATAGAATATTGTTTTTCAAGTGACATGTTATGCTGATCGTCCACTGACACCTATGTCTATGATTGGCATTGTAAGAATTTGACAATGGTGTTGGGTTGATAAGTTGTAAAAAATACAATTGGCATCCAAGCCTACATCTATGATTGTGGGTGATAAGTTGTGAAGATTTATCATTAACACCTTTAAGCCTATCATTGATAATTTGCAATGAATTCGATTGATACTAAAACTTATGATGTCCATCGTAAGTTTGTGATGACCATCATTTGGGTGATAAGTTATAATGACTATCGACCAACACCCAAGGCTATTGCAATCATCGTAAGTTTGTGGTGATTGATATTTAATTGATAAGCTATGATGATCATTGTTTGAAATCTAATCTTGCAATGATTGTTGGTTAGGTGATAAGTTGTGATGATTATCAAATAATGACCAATATTGCAACCACCATCATAAGTTTACAATGGCTATCATGTAGGAAATAAGTTGCAATGACTGTAGACTAATGCCCAAGCCTATGATGATCACCCACTAGAAACAACCCATTAGACCAATGTATACATATGTACAATTATGTTTTTAGTTACAACAACAAATAAATTAAATCATTCTTAATTCATTCCTAAGGTAGATAAATATATAAATATAATGCTATAAAGAAGTTCTCTAATTAAAGAAAGTTTTATGTTATGTTTATGTTGATATGCATTTTAATTATAAAAAACCTTTGGCAAACACCAATTAAATTAAATTGATCTCAATTCTCCATCCATCTACTTCCACACTTTGCATTGCAAATTTAACATAGCAAGGTAATCCATGTGTAGGGAGGAGATGATGTATTTGAGATGTGCAATACACCATGAAAAAAAACATGGGAGGATGTGTGTGGGTGTGCCTTAGTTCATCATTCTTCATATCCACATTCATCGTCGATTCATATTCTACAAGAGTTTTCCCCTACAAGTTATATGTTCATGCCCAAATTGTCTAACATAAATACCCATGGAAATGGAATTAATGAATTTGATTTGTTCAAGAACTCCTATGTTTCCCATCCTAGTCCCAATTAACCACCCAAACATTTAATAAAGACTTAGCGAAGATTCCATCAAACTTTTTTATTTATGATGATGTGGACTAATGTCACCATTATCATATGCACAAAGATATAAATGTCAATGCCTAAATAAATGTAGAAATACAATGTCAAAGTTTCTTTACTTTTCTTTTATAGTTATCCAAGATTTTTACATTGGTTCCTTTGCTCCAACATCGCCACCTTCTACCCCTACCTCCATTTTCCATTATTTATATATAAGTTGAGATACATTGCTCACAGAATTTGTTGTTTATGCATTTTCAGTAGTACTTTATGCTTCACTTATATTAAGATTTTACTTGCTCTAATAAATGAATTAAAGTTTATTAAGGTATTCCTAATTCTTAATTACATCTCTTTATAAATGCAGGTACATTTATAAGAGCATTTGTTGTTTATGCATTTTCAGTAGTACTTTATGCTTCACTTATATGAAGATTTTACTTGCTCTAATAAATGAATTAAAGTTTATTAAGGTATTCCTAATTCTTAATTACATCTCTTTATAAATGCAGGTACATTTATAAGAGCATTGGTTTGGGTACAATAAAGAGTAGTGTGCTTCATTTTTTAAGCTTTTGGTTAGGTTGTGCAGTTCGTTGACTTTAATATGGATTGTTTACCAATTGAGGAACACTTGGAGTATCTTGAAGTGAAAAAGGACAAGTCTATAGTAAACATTATAACAGAGTGTTTGTATATAATCCTTCTCGACGATAAGGTTCTTCCACAATCAATTTTGTAAAACCCATAATTATTACATTTTTTTTAATGATAACAACCATAAAATATTATGAATAAAATACTCCCTGTTCTTTTAATTCTTAAATTAATCATAAACATTTTTTTGTATTGAGCACCATTCAAATTTAATACAAATCTTTTCATAACTAACAAAAATGAGAAAACTAGAAAAAATGATATTAATATTCAAAATTTCTTACAACAAATACTACTAAATGATTTTTTTCTAACTTAACAACATACTAACTTTTAAAACAACACCCATTCTAACAAAATGGAGAGTATAATACTCATTACAATTACAATTCAATGAATAATATTAATATTCCAAATTTCTTACAACAAATACTATTAAATGAAAAATATTTCTAATTGAAACCATATTAACTTTTACAACAACACCCATTCTAACAAGATCGAAATAGTAATACTCATCACTTTTCATTTGTTAATTTACACTTTATCACCATACTTTACAAATAAGACCATGCACAATAACCAACATTAACTTCTTTTTACAAGTTCAAGCTCATAAGCTCTTTTATTGTGAGTGTATTGATAAAACAATCTTCTAAAAAGTTTGTGGAGTGTTTCACGTGCACTTCTCCATGAAGACCATGCACATTTCATATGTAGCCCACTTCGACGACAAATTGGATGTGTCTGCACCATCTACCGAATGCAACATTTATCTATTGTTATAATAAATGCAACTTTTACATGTGGCATGTATTTAGATTTTAATGCTGCAGTGTATTAATATGGGTTTGAATTTTCATGCATCATGACATAACCAAGTTGTACTATCTGAGTGCTATAAGCTCTTTTATTGTGAGTGTATTTATAAGCTCTTTTATTGTGAGTGTATTGATAAAACATTCTTCTAAAAAGTTTGTGGAGTGTTTCACATGCACTTCTCCATGAAGACCATGCACATTTCATATGTAGCCCACTTCGACAAATTGGATGTGTATGCACCATCTAGAGAATGCAACATTTGTCTATTGTTATAATAAATGCAACTTTTACATGTGGCATGTATTTAGATTTTAATGCTACTTGCAAGAAGTGTATTAATATGGGTTTGAATTTTCATGCATCATGACATAACCAAGTCGTTTCATCATTTGTCATTACATGATTGATGTTGGCCATGCATTTCAACGATACTATTTATAATAAAATGATTATGTTTCAATAATAGAATACACTAAATTATTGTTCATCGAATATCGAATAATACTTCTCAAAATGATCTCATAATACTTGTTGATGTGTTTTTTTTTTTATGATAAAAAACAACACTTATTTTATTGATGCATTTTTTTTTATGTTAAAAATTAATTATTAGAAACATTATTTTTTTTTATAGAAAGATTTATCATTTTTTTTTCGAAAGTGGCAAAATCTATGATAACTCAGTTGTCAATCAATAGTGATAACATGTATTACTCGCTATTATTCGCAAGTGCGGGCTAACTCATCACTGCGATTCAAGGAAAACCATGCCACCTAAAATAAATTTTTGGTGGTTTGTAAGGGGGCAAACTTTCACTCCTGCTAGATGCTCTTGGGTCTTGGGCTATTAACCTATTTCCTTTCATTCGAGGAAGACAAGCTCTTAGCAAATCAAAAGTAGTTTTAGATCCTTCCCCGAAACCAAAAAACAATTTCAATTTAGATAGTATCCATAAGAAAACTAGTGTCCCTTATAGTCATTTGCTAAAGCTATCTCCAATAGAATCATGTATTTTTTAATAACATTTAATTTTTTTTTTTTTGGTAAGCACATGGTCAAAATTATATTATTCTATCATAGCAACATATATACAAAAATTCTTTGTTGTTGGCTTGTCATTGGAAAAACCAGACTAGCAGCAAAGGAATAGTCCTTCTGTCCATATAATTTGCAGGATATTTAAAAAAAAGTCTTTAAATCTAGAAAACCAATATAATAGAAGAGCTGGAGGGTGGAGGTGACTCCACTGCTATCTCTTCTTATGCTCTTCATTCAAAATTCAGACATAAATACCTTCAAATTACGAGGTAGGAGGAGCGTTAGTCGGGTCCTGAGGCGGCTCGGGAGCAGACTCGGTCGTGCTCTTTGGGATGGAAGCAATCACGACTATGGGCACACCGTCTCCTTGAGAAGAAGGTGCATACTTGAAATCAAATACTCTCCCCAATAATAGTTTAACCTCTTTCTTAAGGAGTATATAGAAATTTATCTATTAATAAAACTAAAAACATTTTATTATATTTGGAAATGAGATCCATTAATTAATTAATTATCTTTGGAATATAAGAGTGTGCATATATATATATATTTTTTTTAATTAATTAAAAAAAAACTTGGAAAAGTGGATGTGATGATAGCTTAATATTTAGGTGGTATTATTCTTGGATTGATGGGATTCTGCTATTTAAATGGCATCCAAAAGAATGATATTCTAGCATGGTAGACCGTGGTAAGGGTTCCAAGTGACCCAATGGGAAAACCAAGAAAATCATATTCGTGCTTAGGATACCCAAATAGAATGCAGGGGTGGGGCATATGAGCGAATACACTTTTCTCATCAAATGGGTGGCATGTCCTTATATTTATGTTGGTGGTATACATAATTTGTTTCTGGATGGCACATAAGAACGATAAATATGGCATCTTATGTCCTTTGACAATCAAGTACAAATATGGCACTTATTCTAGTGGGTTCTCTTGGATCAATATCCATATTGATGTACGAGCATTCGTTGAAACTTTAGGTGGAGAGTAATGATGTTGTGAGGAAAAATAATGGAAGAAGTAATGAAAGGAAAGTGTGATTAGTCCCGTGAGACAGCGCGGTTGGTAATGACAAGTACCTTTCTCCAAGTGTTGGGAGGAGGTCTTGAGGTCAAATCCGGCTGGGTCTCCGGGACGAATTGTAATGGCTACTTGTGATGTAAATGATTTATATCTCTAATA
>ML782870.1:2156166-2167033 GCA_009831015.1 Picea engelmannii | reverse complement strand
ATTCTAACTTTCCAGAAGGCAAAGTTTGTTCCATTGAACATAGGGGCCTTATTGGTTGAATTTCCTTCATGGCTTGACATGTTTAAGCTCTAGGATCTACCCTTAGATAAAAGGGGCCGGCTCTGATACCAATTGTTGGACAATTGAGAGGGGGGGTGAATCAGTTGTTACTGTGCTTAAACAATTATGCTTCTTTTAAAATCTTTACAAGGCACTCAATGATGGTCACAATAATGCAGAGAAATAAACAAAGGCACATTCAACATCAGTCACATATATGAGAAAGACAGAGACAGATAATTCTTGACGAAACCCATACAAGGTAAAAACCTCTTTTTCTTTATATGATAAGTATTATCTACATTCTTTACATTATCATACATATGAGCACCAACTCATTGTGAGGCTACAACCTCTGTTTTTGCAAGCTGCAACTTGCTGAGAGCACCAACTCTCTGTTTTCTCTAGCACCCACTAGAAGGAAGCACCAACCCCCTGGTTTCTCTAGCACCAACTAGAAGGAAGCACCTACTCCCTGGTTTCTCTAGTACCAACTAGAAGGAAGCACCAAATCCCTAGTTTCTCTAGCACCAACTAAAAGGAAGCACCAACTCCCTGTGTTCAAGCACCCACTTGAACCTTTGAGGAAACCAGTCCTCCCTAGCACCTCCCAACCACCCTGGTATATAAATTCCTTGTTACTAAAACTTATTACAGTGATATAAAGTTATTCAATGGCTTACCATCCTTGTCGTTGTTCTGTTACACTACTCTACTCTGTCTGCATCAGTGTCTTCTGCATGCCTCTAGCACTTTCTTCTCTTCTACCTCTTATGCTCTATGCTGCATATCCCTTCAATGCACCATTCCTCGACTGTGCATTTCTGCTCCTACATTCTGCCTCCTTGTCCACACCTAAATTCTCCTACACAGTGACAACCCTTATCTCTTTTTTTTTTCAGCATTCTTATAGTCTCTGTTGTCTTTGTGCATGCAATATTCGCAATGCCTCTGCATGATCACTTTGCACAAAATTCCTCCACAACTCGAGTACTCTGTCTGATCATCATCGTGACTCTTTAGCTTCTCTGGTGGTTCCCACCATGCGTCTAGAATCACTGGGTGTTCTGCTGAGATTCCTCAACCTCTCTGGCAGTTGAGACTCCTCATCTTCTTTGGCACAGTCGAGCTTATGCCTTCTGTTTCAATTACAGACTTCAACTCTCATCCATCTATCAATCCCTCTAAGAATCATCTTCCTTCACTGGGTGAAGCTTAGAGACTCTTAATCTCCTCTGGCGATCACACAGAAGTGTCTTCGAGTCCTCTGGTAGAAACCAACAGTGGTTTCTGGTAGTTACACTGTGTTGTGCTACAGTAGCCCTCCGATCTTGTTCAAATTCACCTGCACCGTTGGATTGATTCCATGGGATCTTGCATTCATTTCGGCATTTTAGCATTCGGAAATTCAACATTCGTGTGACCATGCATCTCGACATTCCCAATCACGATCCCCGAAACGGAGCTTGGTTGCTCTAGCTCTTTCCTCCATCTCTTACTGATGTGACCAAGGGCTGTGACCATAGCCTTATGCATAAGGTTCTTTCGTGATTTTGCATTTCGTGAGTCTGGAGATGAGGCATCTCGACTCTCCAAGTCGCAATCCCCGAAACCCCGAAATGGCATGGGATCAACGGTCCCGATCAACACTTGATCTGACGGCTCAGATCATTTAGCGATTTCGCATATCGTAATTTCGAAATTCCTGTGGTGAATGTTCTTGATGCTTCCAACTCCCGATCCGTGAAACTTCGAAAGGGAGTCAAATCAATGGTCCACATAACCCCCTGAGATGGACGGTTGACGATATTTTGGCGTTTCGCATTTTGCGATTTCGGGACTCCTGTGGTAGGAGTTCTTGACATCTCCATCTCCCGATTTCTGAAACTCTGAAGTGATGTAAACCTGCTAACGTCACACGTGGATTGACGTGTGTTGAATAACTGCCACGTGTCACTCTGATTCGTGACTTACATGTGCCTAAAATGTTGAATCATCTTGACACTTGTCATTGCCTGGTTGTGCCATGTGTTCTTAGCTGATGTGTCTTGTTTTAGGATTTTGCATTTCGGCACTTCGGGACTCCTAATGTTGAGAGTCTCTAACTTCTCCATCTCCTTATTTCCGAACCTCCGAAATGGACTGGGATCAACGGTCCAGATCAAACCTTAATCTGACAGCTCAGATTAAGTCGCGATTTCGCATATCACGTTTTCAGGATTCCTGTGGTTAATATTCTTTGACATCTCCACCTCTCGATTCGTGAAACTCTGAAATGGAGTTGGATCAACGATGCAGATCACATCTTGATCTGACGGCTGTGGTTAAGTCGCGATTTCGCATATCATGATTTCGAGAGGTTAGGGAACCCCATTCCTTTGACTCTCCAGTCAGTGAAATGATGATCTTTCCCCACGTGTCCCTCTTGGATCAACGGTCAAGATTTTATCGTGATTTCGCAACTCCACGATCCTTCATTGTGTCTGATCAATGGTCCATATTTGTCCTCGATCCAACGGTCGAGATTATATCGCGGTTTTGCATATCACGATTTCGCGAGTTGAAAGGTTGGAGCATTTCATTCCTTTGACTTTCCAATCAGTGAAATGTTGATCTGTGTCCATGTGTCCTGCCTGAAGATGGACGGTCCTCCTTCTTTCAGGATTTGGTGAGCCCGCTACTCTTTGCACTTTAAAGAACATGCAGGTTCTCCTTGATCCAACGATGGTCGGATCCCGCACTTGGGTCTAATGCCTAAGATCTGTCCTCCTCTTCAGCACGCTCTTCTTGTCTACATTGATATCTGACAGCCATCGGTAATTCTGAATTGTTGATCCAACGATCATGGTTGCTTCTCTTCCCCGATTATCACTGCACTGCTGATCATCGCTGTTGTACTCAAGCCATCATCGCTATTGTACTTGCCATCAATGACAAGCATACGCTGCCTGTAAAACATGCCAAGAGATTGGTCTTTCTCTACCATATTCGTTTGCTCATGAATTTCATAGGTTTCAATTTAGATATGCCTTTTTACTTATTGATGAGTCTCTGTAAGATGTCCAAATGTTACAAGCGACATGGTGTAAATTAGAGCTTGTTCCATCATGGGTTGGTTAAAATATTGTTGATGCATCATTTTTCAACCATAGGTGATAGTTGGGAAGTCTTCTTAATGAGGAATGGTTTCACCCAAGCTGATCCTACAACAAACCCTAACTCAGACAAGCTAGTGGTTAAGGACTAGTTCAGTATTTTAATTAATGGACCAGAGCTTATTGACAAAAAACCTCTAGCCGAAGGGACATCGTGTAAGTATACACCTCAAATATTTCCCGAGCAAGAGATTGATGAATCGAAGGTAAATGACCCCCTTGTGCCTGTGAATGATGTTAGCTTGAACGTTTTTGTTAATTCTGATTCCAAGAAGCGTTGTAAAGGAACAAAACCATAGTGCACAGATTTGGGTTTCAAGAACAAGAAAGTGGGTCACCTGATCTCTAGGAAACTAAGGAACCAAAACGATACTGAACTGAGCTTGATCGATCCGATCGATATCGATGAGGATTCGGATCCTGAGATAGAGGATTTTATAGTTCTGGAAGATCCAAAATTTTAGGGTTCCAAGAGGGAAGTTATCGTTCCTACTAAACCATATGCTTTCGTGACAAATTTTCCACCATGACTTAAAGGAAAAGAAGGGTTCTCCGGTATTAGGCAAGATCTGAAGCAAACAACCGATAAGACTGATGCACCCTTGGTCGAATGTGTCCTTCATTGAACTCCCACCTCCCCTGTCCACTGTGATGACTGTTTCAATTGGGTTGAGCGTTATTACATTGACATTCCTCTCTTATAGGCCCGAATTAAAACTCTTACTACTCAAAATGATTTGTTGAAGCAAGAAAACTTTGATCTCAAGGCGAATGCAGAGAGGAAGACTAAACGTATCAAGACACCCGGAAACATAGTCATCAAGAATGCGACCAGTGTCAAGGAAATAATAAACTTTGAACTATCCGACCCCTTTTTAGTTAACTTTTAATGTTAAAACAATTTTATTATTCTTTCATTTTATTTTTTTTATCTAATTCGAAATGAGTCAATTTGAAGTTTGATTTCATTTACTAAAATTAAGACTAGCTACAGAATCGAAGATTCTGTAGCCAAGTCTCTTTTAAATAAAAAATTAGTTATTAGTAATTGTTTGTCCTAATTTATCAAGTCATTTTCTCAGGAAATGGGAGATTTTGTTGCTGATTATTTGGAGGAAATATTTTCAATTATACATCTAAATGATTAGTAGTTTCTCCTTCTTTATGTCTTATAAAACTTTGATTTATTTTTGAATAAACCAACTCTATTATAAGTGGTTTCCAATCCACTATTTTTGTAATATTACCTGATTTTCGGAGATCCAACTCTATCCCGTGAGATGTGAGTATGTGGATCCCAGGTTACTTTAAATAATGTTCACTTTGTTAGTGAAAAACATCTTTGATTGAAACAGATTATGGACATATAATTCTCAAAACTGAATGGACAAGTGGTTCACATTTCGGCTTTAGACCAGCGTGACACTAATCCATTTATGTTTTGCCTCTTATATTATGAGATATTGATATGTTATACAACTTTAGTCTCATTAGCATACGATGTTTCATTTTATTCAGTGCTTCAAATTTTGTCTATAACTTGTTGTTTCATATATTATTTCTGTGATTGTTATTTCAATTTTAATATCATGATTTACACTTGGTGTTTAATTGATGTCTCAAATGAATGCTTCACATTAAAATTTATTTTACTGTAATCATTCATCATTACAAGGTCACTAGATCTATATGTTTATTACTCTGTTCTTATATCCTAGCTGTCAATAAACACCTTGAGTTTATTCTAGAGATGTTAGTACAAGCCTATCGCAGATTTCTCTCACAAGCAAGATAGCCGGAAGTATGGATTGCACAGGGATTTAGACGCACCATAGAACTAATCTCAGGTTAGTTCTTTTTAGATTCAATTTCTGTTATTAGTTTATTTATTAGTGAAATAAGACAGTTTAAATTGGTTGTGACTATTATTTTGTTTTTGTTTCAGATTATGTTTTATTAGTATCTTTTGAGTTCTTAGATCTTAGATTATAAAACATAAAATATAAAAATATGTGCTTTCTTTATCTCCTTTGAAAATAATTTCGAAAACATTGATTTCGCAAGATATCCACCAAAACTTGCAATGTGTAAATACTCTGTTCATAAATCGCATATTTATATTTATGTTTTTAAACACTTGTGAATAGTTACATCCACGTATGTAGTATTATAGTTTAAGCTTTAGAGTAGTTCATTTATTTTCTTTGTTTTAGGACCCTAGTTGGCTAACAGAGCCATTAAACCCGTCAGAATACGTTACACCAAATGGCTTGGGTTAATTAGACAACCTTGGTTTAGATCTATTCTTCTAGTTGATAGTGAATCAATTACGACCGTCAACAAATGGCGCTAGAAGGAGGGCCTGAATTCAATTGATGGTAGGTGGAGGTCGCAAGACTCCTCCCCAACACACTCACTCCCCTATCGTAATGTGTAATCACTCAGAAAACTATGTTACACTTGAAACAACAACTACCTCAAACGATAACCCTGAGATTCCCGTTGAACCAGTGACACCAGTTCCTCAAGGGGTCAACGTCCAAGAAATTGTTTTTCAGTCACTCATAAGAACACATAGTTCCTTAGCCTATATTAGACAACCTCATAGGCCTCTTAATCAACCCCTATATTTCTCGGATATCCAAGAACAACTTCAAGGCACTGGTCTAATCCAAAACCCTTTAGGTGGTAATAATACCAATCTTATCGAAACACTTATCCTTGGAGCCAGAGGATCTGGTATCCCACCTTCTCCTCCTGGTTCGTCTTCATCCTCTTCAGGAGGAGAATCTTTAGACAAAGGAATTTATTCATCGAAACCATCTCAGCCTTCTACACCACCAACTCCCATGGAAAATCAAAACAATCCTACCAGACCGTGGCTCGATCAAGATGTCATGGTTGTACCCGGACCTCAACACCCATTACCAAAACATCCAGAGAAATGGTTACCTAAATTTGATCTGGATTCCAAACAATCTGCTGAAGATCACATCAAAAAATTTATGTTGTCCATTAGACTCTGGAGTGTTGAACACGAGGACGTAGTATGCATATTATTTTCTTATACTTTTGAGGGAAATTCCTCCACATGGTATTTTTCTCAACAACCCCAAACCATTGTCTCCTGGGACAATTTTGAAACTTGTTTCTTGGAAAAATTCGGGGATGATAAATCTATGGAAGTCTTGGTTATGGAACTCTCCATCTTAAAAATGAATCCTAAGTAAAAAGTGAAAGATTTTAACCAAAGATTTATTACGTTAAAGAATAAAATCCCTGCAGATTCAATGCCCGCTGAAACCCTGATTGTTGCATATTACACTAAGGCTCTGCTTAATAACATAGCCATATGGGTCAAAAGGTCTAAAAAGAACAGTTTGTTAGAATCCTTCGAGGAGGCAAGCCAAATTGAGAAGGATATATTAAGCTTAAAAGACAATCTCAATAGTGAAGTTGAAACAACTTCATCCTCTAAAAAAAAATAGAGATCTTTACTAGGCCTCCTCAAACTAAAAATCAATCAGAAACTTTAGACTTAGAAAGCTTGCAGAAAGCTTTCCAAAAACTGTCTAACCAGGTTGTTGAATTGAAAAGATCAGCCGATAAGGCATCCACAAGCAAAGGAAGTTTTAAACCCACTTTCAGAAAACCTTTTCATCCCAACCGGCCAAACCCGATCACTGAAGGTCTAAATTTCAAAATTTTACAGTATGCTTTGGAAACCATCTTAGAAGCACATGATAATTATGCTTCTTTCCCTCCTGAAAGTTCTAAAGACATAGTTGAGGAAGAAGTATCAGAAGAGGAGGAATCATTTCCAAATATCTTCAGTCACTTCTCGGACAGTGTCTTCCAAGCAAATTTTGAAACTATTCATCCCTACAACACAAGAAGAAAAACACAAAACAAACCTTCTTCTGAAGTAAGTAATAATGTGTTCCCAAAACAGTCAAAGAAAATTGAAATTAAACAAAATTTAGCAGCCCCTTCTTTAGAATACGATTTAATTGAAGATTTGAAAAATCTGAGGGCTAATATTTTTGTTTTTGAGCTGTTGAAAATTTTCCTTATTTTGCAGAAAATGCTTCAAAGTATAACTAAAAAAAGTAAAAACAATGATCCTAGTAGCAAGAAAACTGCAGAAGTTGGTTCAAAAACAGCCCAAAAAGTCCCAACTAAAACGACATCTGAACTTCCAGATAAAAGGGATTTAGCTAAAAAAACTATAGAAAATGTAAATAAACTGTTTTAGGGACAACAACTAAAAATCAACAAAATTTTGTTGTTAACACCCGAAAAAATGTCCCGCCTTTTTTGTTAACCTTTGAAATTTTCAATAGGAATGTACATAATTGTATGGTCGATTCCGGTGCATCGTCAAACATGATGCCTCTATCTGTTTGTCAAAAAATTAATGCAGAAGTCAAACCTTCGGATCTCAAAATCATTCAGCTTGATCGAACAAACGTTAAGGTAATTGGTGAGCTTAATAATGTTCTGGTTATATTATCTTCCAATCCTAAGGTTCATGAGATAATTGACATTATCTTCATGGATATCGTTGAAGTTTATGGTTTGTTTTTAAGAAGGGACTGGTCCAAACAACTACATGGTTACTTTGCCACATATTGGTCTCATTTGTGGCTGCTTGGAAATGGATAGCCCAAAAAAATCAAGATAAATAGAGAACGTTATCTGGAACACACTGTGACAGATCTAAATGATCCTAATGAACCTTTCGTCACATCTGCAAACTCATTTGAAACGAAGGGAATGAATACCTTCTTTGGTAATTTCATGACCGAAATTTCTTCTATTACTGATCCTGGGCAGCAATCAAAATTTATGACCTATACTCAAAAATCAGGTTTGCCAAGTCTGTCAAGTACAGTTGACAAAGCCCAAATCTGGTCTTTTTACTTCGATGGATCCAAATCCAAAGAAGGAGTAGGTGCAGATTGTGTACTCATCGATCCCATGGGAAATAAGTCTTTTATTTCCTACTGGCTAGAGTTTGAGTGCACTAATAACACCGTCGAATACGAAGCACTTCTACAAGGGCTTAAGAAAGATCTGGATATGGACGTGTCGAATTTGATGGTATTTGGTGATTCAAAAAACATAGTTAAGTAGGTAAGAAATGCCATACATTTCTTGTCACCACATCTAAAAAGCTACCAAACTAAGGTATGGAGTTTAATTCATAAATTTTCAGCATTTAATATAAATTCCATTCCCAGACTAAGTAATTCAGAAGCTGATTTATTGGCCAATGTTACTTCTAAACTGTTGTCCGCTGAAGGTCTTTCTCCTAATGCGTTTTCGATTGAATTGTTGTTCAGGCCGTCGATCCCGGATAACATCACCAATTGGAGAGTGTTCGATGATGACCAACAGATCATCAACTTCCTGCATATGGAAGACACCTTCCAAGATGAAGTCATTGATGAAGGCACTCACGATGAAAACCTACAAAACTTCATGGTAATATCAGATCCTAGATCTCCTGAATCGACATCTAATCTGGTAAACTCTATCCCCAGATCTGTTGTAGTACTAGAGAAATTTTATGACCTGCATGATAAATTTAGAGGGACAGTTAATTGTAAAACAAATAGTTCTTCTTTGATTTATGAGATGGTTAATTTAGGAACAAAGAAAAATCCTCAAAATATAAATCTAGGAACGTGATGCTCTGAGCAAGAATGATCTGCTTTCATAAAATTGTTTAAAGAATTTAAAGGCATTTTTTCCTGGACGTATGATGACTTGAAAACATTCGACCCCAATATCATACAACATGTCATCCCCATGAAACCCCAGACCCAACCTTTTCAATAGAAATCGAGGAAGATGCACCCTAAATTGGAACCCACTGTTAAAAAAGAACTAAATAAATTACTAACTACAAAGATAATTTTCCCGGTAAGGCACATGCAATGGGTGTCTAATCTAGTCCCTGTAAGGAAGAAAAGTGGTGAAATTCGACTCTGTGTCGATTTTTGGAACCTAAACCGAGCATCTGATAAAGATAACTACCCTGTTCCTCCAATGGAACAAATTTTACAGCAGGTGTCTGGTTCCAAAATACTATCTTTGTTAGATGGATTTTAGGGATACAACGAGGTCCTCATGTCTCCCTTAGATCAACTTAAAACCACCTTTTGCACCCCATGGGGCACTTATGCCTAGAGGAAAATTCCTTTTGGACTGATAAACATCGATGCCACTTTTCAGAGAGCAATGGGTATTGCTTTTCGTGGCCTCATAAACCAATCAGTCATGGTCTATCTTGATGATGTCACCATCTTCTCTAAAAAAATGAAAGATCACTTGTCTCACCTCAGGGTTGTTCTGGAATGATGTCGCAAGTTCGGTATATCTCTCAACCCTAAGAAATCGGTCTTTGCAGTGTAGCAAGGTAAACTTCTTGGATTTATAGTGTCCAAGGATGAAATGATTATTGACCCTGAAAGAACCCAAGCTATTGCTAAACTCCCCTCTCCCTCTTCCAAAAAATCCATCCAGTCCTTTTTGGGAAATATTAATTTCGTCAGAAGGTTTGTTCCAAGTTTCTCGGAAATGGTAATACCATTACAAA
Source organism: Picea engelmannii (assembly GCA_009831015.1). Taxonomy (NCBI): domain Eukaryota; kingdom Viridiplantae; phylum Streptophyta; class Pinopsida; order Pinales; family Pinaceae; genus Picea; species Picea engelmannii. The sequence continues at coordinate 2,157,214 of ML782870.1, read as the reverse complement.
ATTTAATTAAAAAGGATGTTCTGTACCATTGGGGACTGCAAGAAAGTCAATATTTTGACTCCATTAGAAAAGCAATAGTAGAATCTCCTTCCTTGATGAGTCCCGATTTTTCTCAGGATTTCACTCTTTACACCTTTGCTTCTGACCGATCTTATGCTATTGTGTTAACATAGAAAAATGCTAAAATAAATGAGATACCCATTTCCTTCATGATCTCAGCTTTCAAAGGAGAAAAGCTTAACTACCCAACAGTAGATCAATAGGCATATGGTGTTTTTAAAGCAGTAAAACATTTCTAGTCTTACTTGCTGAAATCCAGAACCAAGGTTATTGTTCCTTACCCAGCCGTAAGAAACCTGTTAGTAAAAAAAGAACTGGATGAGAAAAGGGAAAATTGGATGATGTCATTACAGGAATATGACCTCAAAATAACCCTTGCACAGATTGTTAGAGGTCGAGGCCTATGTAAACTAGTGGTTGATTCAGTTGAAGAATTGTTGGAGTATAACCCTAACTTTCATTAGTTTATACCTAGCTTAGACTCATAGATCTTGGTTAATACATTCATTTACACTTTATTTCACCTAATTTGGCCACATAGAGAAGAAGGGCACCTTATCCCTAGATTTTAAGGAAAACTGCTAATTTTAGATCAAGACTCAACTCCCGATTCTTGATTTTCTCAATTTATTCTTGATTTTATTGATTTATTCATGATTTATTCCAACTCCCCATGCAAAAAATCATCTATTATTGGGGAATGCACACCTCCTCTTTGAGTGAGATATGTATTCCTTAATTAATGATTTTTGCCATTATTATTATTAGTAACTACTATTTCGGGTCAATTAAGTGAGTTGGAACTACTTCTCTTGTCAGTTAAGTGAGAATAAGTGAGCTAATGCACATCACTTGACTCTTGTGGACATTAATGAGTGTGTTACATGTATCTTTAGTGGTCTAGGTCGAACTATGTGGTCTCCCTTAGCTTATGACACCTATTTTAGCTATTTCTAGCTTTTTTTGACTAGAATTTCTATGTTGGAAA
>ML782870.1:2097284-2112249 GCA_009831015.1 Picea engelmannii | reverse complement strand
GAGGTTGGTGCATGGTTGATGCACTTGTTTAAGGTACAGGTTGATTACAGGTTGGTGCATGGTTGATGCACTTGTTTATGGTACAGGTTGATTATAGGTTGGTGCATGGTTGATGCACTTGTTTATGGTACAGGTTGATTACAAGTTGATTACAGGTTGATGCATGGTTCAGACTTATTGGTACAGGTTTACAGCAGTATATCTCACAATGATAGTGTGACAGTGGTTCCATCATTCTACTTCTACTTCAGGGTGGTAGGACGGGGCAAGGAAAGGTGGTTGTAGCCACCTTCCGGTTGTAGACGGAGGACATTGGGGGTTGTAGCCTCCTTCTAGTTGTAGCCAAAGATTTGGGGAGTTGGAGCTTCCCTCAGGTTGTAGCCTGAGAAACTAGGAGGTTGGAACCTCCTTCCAGTTGGAGCTGGAAAACAAAGGAAGTTATTGCTCCCAATGAATGTAATTCTTCAAGACATATAAGAAAAAACATTCCATGGTTTTCTCCCGATTTGGGTTTCCACATAAAACACTGGTGTACTATGCATGTGTGTGATTTTTTATTTATTACTGCTCATTATTGGATAATAATTCTACATTGATATAACATTTGAAGAAAAAGGATTATAATTACGTTATTAATGATTCACCCCCCCTCTCAGTAATCCAACAATTTTTTCAAAAAAGGTAACAAAAGAGAGACTTGAACCCAAGACCTCTTACTTAATAAGGCAAGTTTTAACCAAATTGTCTAGCAAAACATATTGTAATGTTCAGAAGGAGGATTGGGAGTGTTTTTGTTGTTGTTGTTGTTGTGGAAGATGACCTTGGAGAGCATGCTAAAAAAAAAATCTTTTCACACAAGAAAAACATTTCCCTTCTCGATGACAACAAGGGTTAGATCTCGGTTAGCTTACCCGAAAGATGCACCTTTTCCTATATGTTTCTAATTTTCCAAGATCACATAGGGTGTGGGGAAAATAGCATACACAGATCTAAAAGAGTAGCAACCCAAAAATAAAAGAAATACAAAACCAAAATACTTCTCTGCAAAAAAATTAAAAAATGTGTATTCAAACTTTATACCTCTAGATCTGACTGTAATGGCCGTATCTTGGGAAAAGTGAAATGAAAAATGTTCTTGAATGAAGCGACTGCTCTAGATGCAATGGAACAGTCCTCTCAACCCAGAAATGTACAAAAATGACAGAAAATGGAGATGAGGCAACTCGGCTTAATGATATCGATCTACAACAGGAGCGGGTCTTCAAACAAGCTCGGATACCCTGTTCGACAACACAGGTATTCCAACAAAGGACAAACACATTCAATAAACACTCACATAACCAGATCAAAGATCAACACACCAATGTTTTCACGTGGTAAAACCCCTACGGGGAAACATCCACGACCCCGACCAACGCGACCACTTGGAGCAGTTTATTAATGCAAAGAAAAAAGATTACAGTGAGATTTTACAAGAGAGTTTCTCACAATCAATCATCGACAAATGACCCTCCATTCTCTTTAAATAGATATCATGGACCAATCAGGTGTTAAGCCATAGATCAATGGCCGTTAAGATCGAGGAGAGTATGAACCGTCAGATCACTCTATGTCGGGAACATATCATGACCATTGGATTTCCTAACTACAAATGCATCCTAATGTATACCAAAGAAACACACTTTTACCTAATGACACATTAGAACAAGTAGATCTTAACTAACTCCTAAGTGTCTAAATATCCTAACAAAAGGACAGTTTCAAAAAATCACAAGAACTGACACAATGCACTATATAATGCACTTTGGGCTGATAGGGTGACATCAAAAGCCTCTGTTGGTAATTCCCCTTTCTTTCTCATCTACGTAAGAGAAGAAATTCTCCCTCTGCATGTGTTAATTTCTTCTCTGCAATTATCACAAAAAGTTCAAGAAGAGGAGTGCCCTCCCTTAGAAAGTCGAATTAATGCCTTGTTAAAATTGGAGGAAGTACGGGCACAAGCAAATCATAAACTGGATCAGCAACAACAAATTGTAAAAAGCTGGTTCGATTAAAATTCTTCTTCAGATAGGAATTTCGATGTTGGAGACTTGGTTCTAAAGTGGGACAAAGCTCATGAGGGAAAGGGGGAACACACCAAGTTCTAGAATCTATGGTTGAGACCATTTGTAATTTCTGAAAAATTAGGTCCTAGCTCTTTCCGTCTACACAATTTGGAGGGACAGTCAGACACTTTCCCAATGAATGGACAAGCTCTCAAAAGATATTTCACCTGATGATTCTAGATCTACCCCTCTGTACACACACACACACACACACACACACACACACACACACACACACACATATATATATATATATATTGTTTGTTTAATTTTTTTTGTTTGTTTTTTTATTTTGGTTCTTTTCATTTTGCTTGTTTTTTATTTGTTTCTGAATAATTATGTCTGAGTCACCTTTTCGTTTGTGGAAGGGAAATCAGAAACCTTATCCAAAAGAAACAGTCGATGATTTTTCAAAGCACTAGTGTTGTAAATGCTAAAACTCAGATCAGCAGAAGAAAATTTTTGTTCAAAACAGTGTTCCTGGTTTCTTTTTAAAATTACGAGAAGACACGATTATCATTAATAAAACACTTAACACTATCCCTTTTTTTCTTAAGGAAAACAACTCAATTATACCTTCATGTCCTCAAGATGGTTTCTTAACAAAAATCTATGTGTTCAGATCATGATGAAGGCCGTCAAACAAGAAAATAAGTTGTAAAAGATGAAGTTTTTTTTTCAAAATCTTAAATTTTTAGCATCACCCCGCTCTCTTGAATATCATAAAGTTTCTGTAAATTTGTAAACAAATTCTAGAGAGTTGAAAGCACTGCAAGGTGTGGGAAGTGTCTGTAAACCCGCTGAGACACTGAACAGTTCTGTTGGTAGTGGGTAAATCCATGCATGATTCCAAGGAAACTTCGTCGGAGTACTGAACAAGTCTGTTGGCAACGAAGCAATGTTGGGTTCAAGAAAATGATCAGGTATGTCTTTTTGGAATTGATCAAAAGTAAATATATTATTTATCTTGAATGGACAATTTTTGGACAGGATAGAGGTGTTAGAATGGGTTAAATGACATCCTTTCCGAGGCTATGGATGCCTGCTGGTAGCAGTGGCCCTGTCAACAGTATCAGAGTCGGTTGCCTAAATGTTGTTTCACTCGTAATCAAAACTTGATACTAGATTGAATTTTTGACAGAGACACATCTGACGGTAGACTATGTTATTTTCTGAGTTTTGATCATAAGGCTTGGCTTACTGTCAACTGTTTCTTAATTTTTTTCTTTTTGATTCATCCTAACATGAATTTTTTGGTAGTGCAGAGATAACTACTTTGCCCAGTATGTCGCCATTGTTGGCAGCCACACATGATTTTTTTAACACAATCGAAAAACATTACATTTTTCTGTAGCTACCATCACCTCGAATCTCTGGAAACACTTTTTTGAGTTTTGAAATGATTGTTGGGTTAAAGCCTACCTTATTAATTTTTAATGTTTCAATTTTCAATTGTTTTATTTTTAATTCATGACTGTAAGCATGAATTAAACATAAAACTTGGCTTGTTTGAATAATTGAAATGCCTTAGAAATATCTTTTAACAAGCCATCCATATGTAATTGAAATTTAAATCTTATTAAATGGTTGTTGGATCCAATTTTCTTGTGTTAATACGATTATTATTGTTTCAATGGTTTGATAGTTCATTATCGAATTTCTTGGGTACATGAGAAACTTTGGTTAAATATTTGGTATTCTTTCATGAGTTTAATGGTCGCATCAACATTCATGCCAATGAGTACAAACCTGCTATACTCACGTTCTCACCTTACATGGCTGTCTCAAAGCATTAATGAAGCTATTCATTACCTGCATAGGGTTTTGGTACTCTGTAGTTTTGGCACTCATCGCAAGAGATGGTAAGGGATAGCATGAAACCTCTAGTTTTCGTTCCCACTATCCAAGTTATGATGACCCCAGGGCTCTACTATTTTCATGTTTCTACTCTCCATCCAGACTTGTTTCTGTTGCTCGCACGATTGGAACCTAAAACCATTTTGAGTAATCTCTATTGCATTCTAGTTACAGTGATCATGGCATTCGTCATTCGCCTAGAGCCGAACGGATCCCGGGCCTTACTTTCCCATGACGATGCAATTGAGGACCTAAAGAATCATGGCTAGGATTTATTCCTTAAGAAATTTGAGGGTTATAATCTTCAGGTAGTAGAGGCCTTCACATGAACCTTTGAAGGGTTCAGAGCTAAGATAGGAGACATACAGTTAGAATTGACATAAGATTCCATTAGAAAAGAAACAAGTCTCCCATCAAAGGGAGACAGATGGTTTAAAAACACCTAGATAGAAGAAGTCTTGTGGAATTTGTTTATGACCTCTCGAAAAACAAACTGTTGTGTAAAAGGTATTCCTATATCCCTGTTAAAACCTAGGTGGCATAGTTTGTTGTTAATTCTGAAACAATTTGTGACTTGTGAAGGTCGATACAGACTGATATTTCTCTCCCATATCTGTTTTCTCATGAATTTCATAGGTTTCGATTTATATATGCCTTTTTACTTATTGATGATTCTCTATAAGATGTTCAAACATTACAAGTGACAAGGTGTAAATTCGAGCTTGTTCCATCATGGGTTGGTTAAAATATTGTCGATGCATCATTTTCAACCATAGGTGATAATTGGGAAGTCTTCTTAATGAGGAATGGTTTCACCCAAGACGATCCTACAGTAAACCCTAACTCGGACAAGCTAGTGGTTAAAGACCAGTTCGATATTTTAATTAATGGACCAGAGTTTATTGACAAAACCCCTCTAGACGAAGGGACGTCGTGTAAGTCTCCACTTGCAATATTTCCCGAGAAAGAGACTGTTGAATTGAAGGTAAATGACCCCCTTGTGCCTGTGAATGATGCTAGCTTGAATGTTATTGTTAAGTCCGATGCCAAGAAGCATTGTAAAGGAACAAAACCACAGTGCACAGATTTGGGTTTCAAGAACAAGAAAGTAGGTCGCCTAATCTCTAGGAAAATAAGGAACCAAAATGATACTCATCTGAGCTCGATTGATCCGATCGAGATCGATGAGGGTTCAGATCCTGAGATAGAGGATTTTCTAGTTTGATAAGATCCATAATTTCAGAGTTCCAGGAGGGAAGTTATCGTTCCTACTGAACCGTATGATTTCGTGACAAATTTTCCACCATGCCTTAAAGGAAAAGAAGGGTTCTTAGGTATTAGGAAAGATCTGAAGCAATCAACCGATAAGACTGATGCACCCTTGTTTGACTGTGTCCTTCATAAACCTGCCACCTCCCCTGTCCACTATGATGACTGTTTCAATTGGGTTGAGTTTTATTACATTGACATTCCTCTCTTACAGGCCCGAATTAAAACTCTTACTGCTCAGAATGATTTGTTGAAGCAAGAAAACTTTGATCTCAAGTCGAATGCAGAGAGGAAGACTAAACATATCAAGACATCTGAAAACATAGTCATTAAGAATGTGACCAATGCCAATGAAATAATAAACTCTGAACTATCTGACCCCTCTTTAGTTAACTTTTAATGGTAAAACAATTTTATTTTTCTTTCATTTTATTTATGTTATCTAATTCGAAATGAGTCAATTTGAAGTTTGATTTCATTTACTAAAATTAAGACTAGCTATAGAATCTTTGATTCTGTAGCCAACTCTCTTTTAAATAAAAAAATACTTATTAGTAATTGTTTGTCCTAATTTATCAAGTTGTTTTTTCTTTTCTCACGAAATGGGAGATTTTGCTGCTGATTATTTGGAGGAAATATATTCAATTATACGTCAAAATGATTAGTAGTTTCTCCTTCTTTATGTCTTAGAAAACTTTGATTTATTTTTTAATAACCCAACTCTGTTATAAGTGGTTTCCAATCCACTATTTTTGTAATATTACTTGATTTTGGGAGATCCAACTCTATCCTGTGAGATATGAGTATGTGGATCCTAGGTTACTTTAAATACTGTTCACTTTGTTAGTGAAAAACATCTTTGATTGAAACATATTATGGACATATAATTCTCAGAACTGAATGGACAAGTGGTTCACATTTCGTCTTTAGACCAGCGTGACATTGTTCCATTTATGATTTGCCTCTTATATTATGAGATATTGATATGTTATACAACTTTAGTCTCATTAGCATACGATGTTTCATTTTATTCAGTGCTTCAAATTTTGTTTATAACTTTTTGTTTCATATATTATATATGTGATCGTTATTTCAATTTTAATATCATGATTTATGCTTGATGTATCAAATGAATGCTTCACATTAAAATTTATTTTACTGTAATCATTCTTCATTACAAGGTCACTGGATCTATATGTTTATTACTCTGTTCTTATATCCTAGCTGTCAATAGACACCTTGAGTTTATTCTAGAGATGTTAGTACAAGCCTGTCGCAGATTTCTCTCACAAGCAAGATAGTCGGAAGTATGGATTTCACAGGGATTTAGACACACCATAGAACTAATCTCAGGTTAGTTCTATTTAGATTCAATTTCTGTTATTAGTTTATTTATTAGTGAAATAATACAGTTTAAATTGGTTGTGACTATTATTCTGTTCTTGTTTCAGATTATGTTTTATTAGTATCTTTTGAGTTCTTAGATCTTAGATTATAAAATAGAAAATATAAAAATATGTGCTTTCTTTATCTGCTTTGAAAACAATTTCAAAAACATTGATTTCGCAAGATATCCACCAAAACTTGCAATGTGTAAATACTCTGTTCATAAATCACATATTTATATTTATGTTTTTAAACACTTGTGAATAATTAGATCCACGTATCTAGTATTATAGTTTTATCTTTAGAGTAGTTTATTTATTTTCTTTGTTTTAGGACCCTAGTTGACTAACAGAGTCATTAAACCCGTCAGAATAGGTTACACCAAATGGCTTGGGTTAATTAGACAACCCCAGTCTGGATCTATTCTTCCAGTTGGCGGTAAGTCACTTACGCCCGTCAACAGATGGTTCATGATCCAATGAAGGAAACATAGCTGGTATTATCTTGTACTCCCCTGTGGGTAATATTCATAAGTTTTCCTATAGGTTAGAATTTGCTTGCACAAACTATGTCACTAAATTCAAAGCATTACTGTTAGGTATTGAAAATGCCTATAACCTGGTTTGTGGTCACCTTACAGTTTTGGGGGATTCTGAGATTGTTGTAAACCTTGTACGTAAGATATACTTTCCTAGCAACAAGTTAATGAAACGATACACCCAAACTGTTTGGGAGCTTATCTCAAACCTACTATATTTCAACATCACTCATGTTAAAAGGGAACTAAACTCAATGGTTGATTGATTAGATGTTTTTGCAACCTCTCCTAATCAACAACTTCTGCCACAAAGACCTGATTGTACTTTTCAATCTCTGTATCATTCACATATCCCTGACAATATAGAATCATTTCAGGTCTTCCCTAGTGATGAAAGAATTTGTGCTTTCATTCAAAATGAACCTTATAAGCCTAAGGAGATTATATCAATGGAAGATAACAAGATTCCTAAAGGCTTGACTCCTCTAGAAAGTTCATTTTCATCGAGTGATGTAGGAAACAAAGAGAAACATAAAGAAGAGGAATCAAAAAAGAAAGTGGGTGAAACCATTTCCTTGAACATTGGAACACCCAAGTCTCCAAATAATGTTAAAATAGGTGCCCAATGTTCTGATGAAGAAAAATTGAAGTTTTCTAGACTGCTTGGTGAATTTAAAGATGTTTTTGATTGGTCTTATGAGGATCTTCTTGATTTTGATCCTGCTCTTATACAACATGCCATTCCTATCAAGGAGGGAATAAAACCAGTTAGGAAAAAACAAAGACCCATTAACCCTGCGCTGGAAGAAACTATTCGAAAGGAGTTGGAAAAACTCTTGAAGGTTGGGATGATCTTCCCGATTAAGTATTTAGAATGGGTTTCTAATTTGGTTCTCGTTCTGAAAACAAGTGGTCAAATCAGATTATGCGTATATTTTCACACATTGAAACAGGATAGTATAAAACATCACTTTCCTCTCCCCAATATGGAAATGATTTTGCAATGGGTTGCAGGGTCACAAATGATGTCCTTACTTGACGGTTTTTTTGGTTATAACCAAATCAAGGTAAAAAGGGAAAATAAATATAAAACCACTTTTATTACTCGTTGGGGCACTTTTTCTTATGAACGTATGCCTTTTGGCTTATCTAATGCAGGTGCCACTTTTCAAAGAGATATGCAAATATCTTTTGACGATTTGACGGACAAGATTATTCATATCTATCTTGATGACATAACTGTGTACTCTAAAAACCGATCAGATCATTTTGGTCATCTTAAAAGAGTTCTCATGCGATGCAAGAAATTTGGAATTTCTCTAAATACTTCTAAGTCTATTTTCAACGTTACCAAGGGAAATCTCCTTGGACACATTGTCTCTTATTCAGGAATAAGCATTGATCTTGAAAAGATTGTTGCTATCCTAAATCTACCTTTTCCCACTTCCAAGAAGGAGGTTCAAGCTTTTATGGGGGTTATTAAATTTGTCTGTAGGTTTGTTCCTGATTTTGCTGTAATGGTCAAGCCAATTCATAATCTTCTTAAGCAAGATCGTTATTTTTCTTGAACATCTGATGTCAAAAATGATTTTGTAGGGATCAAGAAAGAAATCAGTTCCGCACCGGTTCTGGCAAAGCTGGATTTTGAGAAGGAATTCATGATATATACTAATGCCACAGAGGAAGCAGTTTATGCTATCCTCATGCAAGGCGATGACCAAGGTAACGAAAAACCAGTGGCTTACATGAGTTAAAGCTTGTCTGATGATGAGTTTAAATATTCTTTTATTGAAAAAATTGCTTTCTCTCTTGTTAAAGCCGTTGAAAAATTTCTCCACTTCATCTTAGGTAAGCATACGTTGGTAAAAGTCCCTTTACCTGCTATCAAGTTTTTTCTCTCACAGACTTATCTTTTAGGGAATCTTTCACATTGGCTTGCCAAGATCCACGAGCATGATTTAACTATCATGACTTCTAACACCATCAAGGGACGTGACTTAGCCCTTCACTTAGCTCAGCATGCTGAGACTAGTGAAGAAATTGATGAACAGGATAGTTCTCTATCAACACTATTCTACATTGATAATCAAATATTTCCTATGTCTGAACATCCTTGGTACAAGAATTTGGTTTACTATTTGCAAAATCAAATATGTCCATATAACTTAGACACTCATCAAAGAAGAAAGATATGTCTTGAATCTGCTAGATACATCATTATATGAGACTTATTGTTTAGAAGATCTGTCGATGGCATGTTGCTTTGTTGTGTAAACAATGATGAAGCACAAAAACTGTTGCAAGAAACTCATGGTTCTCCAAATTTTGTTATTCACGTAGGAGGTCATTTTTCTTCTAAAACCACTGCTTTTAAGATTATCAGAAAAGGATACTATTGGCCTTCAATATTTCATGATTCTTATGTTTTTTCGAGATCTTGTGACAAGTGCCAGAAATTTATTGGGAAAGAATGCCTTTCAACCATGCCATTACAACATGTCCTCTCAGACTTTCCTTTTTAGAAGTGGGGATTTGACTTTATTGGTCCTATTAATCCTCCATCTTCAGTAGGACAAGTATTTATCTTGACAGCCACAGACTATTTTACGAAATGGGTTGAAGTTGTCCCGCTTAAACATTCGACATATGATCAGGTGATTTCTTTCCTTGAAAATAATATTTTTTCCATATTTGGTCTTTCTTTGGAAATTATTACAGACAATGGTATCGCTTTTATTTATGCTAAGCTAACCCAATTTTTAGCTAAGTTGGGGGTTAAACATTTTACCTCATCAACTTATTACCCCCAAGGAAATGGGCAAGTTGAGTCTACCAACAAGAATCTGGTGAGAATTATCAAAAGGCTCATTGAAGATAAGCCTCGTCAATGGCACACTCTCCTCACTTACACCCTTTGGGCAGATCAAACTACCACCAAGGTGAGCACTGGTTGCACTCCTTTACAACTTGTTTATGGTCAAGAAGCCATTCTTCCTACTGAGTTGGAACTTTATTCCCTAAGGTTAATGCTACAGGTCAAAGAATTAAATTCTTATGATGTTTCACAAAGGATGAATGCACTTCTGGATTTAGAGGAGTAAAGGAGTTTTTCCTTGGGTAATATAAAGAGAAGACAACAAACTGTAAAAAAATATTTCAACAAGAGTGTCAAAGCTATCAAATTTAAAGTCAATAAGAAGGTACTGTTGTGGGATTCAGCTCATGCTGATAGAGGAAGACATTCAAAGTTTCAAAAATTATGGTTGGGTCGTTTCAAGATCACTTTTGTCCTGGGTGAAAATTCTTACATTCTAAAGGATTTACAAGAGCGATTGTTTTCCTACAGCACTAACAGTTCTCACTTAAAACATTATGTGGAACCAACTTGAAGAGTTTAATGTTGTTTGGATTGTTCTGTATTTTAGTAGTTTTCAATTCTGCTTTCATTTTAGTAGTTTTCATCTCTGCTATTTTCATTTCTATCATTTAAATTCTGCTTTCATTTTAGTAGTTTTCATTTCTGTTGTTTTCAATTTTGTTGTTTCATTTATGTTATGATATTTCTCGCTTTTTGTTCTTTTGATCTCAATTTTTGTCAAAAATAAAATATTAGATCAGTTTTGCCACAATGACACTTCTGCAAAGTATTATTAATCAATAAAAATCAAGCTTACACGAAAATTATGATGTTCCCCCTGAAGGCATCATTGAATTTGTTATCTTCTTTCACTATTGTTTTATGAGATAGTTGGTTGCATCCTGCTTCTTCTTTTCGTTTCTTCATCCATTTCGAGATTCGAAAGAGAAAGTTCAGAAATTTTTTCTCCTTGAAGTCAAGAGAAAATTTTAGTTCAATGATTATTCTTAGAGGGATAAACCCCCTCATACTTAACACTTTCCATGAGTTATTCCCAAATTTCCGGTCATTTTTTCATTAAATCCGCTCACTTCCCCCTGTTTCATAATCATTCTAATTTATATCTTCTTGATCTGATGTACTTGGTTTGCGAAACCAAACATTATGAGTTCTTAATCTTTTGGAAACATATTTCTTTATGGAGTCGCCAGTTTGTTGACGATTAAAAATCGTAACGATGAATTGCACCCGCAAAGTATTGCTAAATCCTATTATTTAAACTATGCTAATAATATAATACTAGTAGGTGGGCCCCCCTTGTAGACTGGAGGCTCAAATATAGACATATCACACATTTTTCTACTGTTGTTTTGATGTTGCATACACAATCCTATATGGTTGACAATGCAGTCTTGGGTTCATTTTGACATAGTAACAGGTGGATGATGCATTTTATGGAATGCTTCTGCAATTCAAAGCATTTTTGATGGAATGTATTTATAGTTGCTATGATTTAATCATGTCACAAATCATCGTGATCGATTACATATCCACATATATACAAGAGATATGTTAGTGATAACATAATCAAAACAAAGGAAGAAAACCTATGAAAAAATTCTTAAAACAAAAGAATTTATGTTTGAGCTATGTTAAGGGTTATATGCAAATGAAAAAATAAAGAGATTTTAATGTTAGTCCTAACTATTATATGGTTGGTTAGTGGCTATGCGATTTTCATTTGATTTGATTTGGGTGCATATAGCATTGCAATATATGATATGGAATGGAACTTGGCAAAGGTTAACGTGTAAATGTTTGGATGGCGCATTGGTCAAGGGATATCGTCACATATTTAAATTGTTTGGGAATTGAATACATGGTTTAATGGATTGGTGAATCGTTGGTTGTCTTGTACTTCGAATTGAATAGGATAGGATATGGAAGCGATGTGAAATAAATGCACGTCACTCCATACTCCCCCTATCGTTCGTCACCCTAGCATTGTTCATTGTTGCATTTTCGGTCTGTTGGTGGTTAAGCTCCACATTTCAGGATCTTGGGAAGAAGAAGGTTCGACCAATTTGCCCTTTTAAGCTCTTTGTTACAGGTATGGTTATTTTTCACTCCATCCATGAATTATTCTCTATATATGAACAAATAATGGCTCGATAACAATTGGGTTTGTGTTCCTCAAAATTTCAACTGTCTAAATATGTGATATTTCTCTCTGTGATGACTATAAAATTGTTCGGATTGCAAGCAAAAGAATTGGGTTTTGTTTAAGTTGTGCATTGACTAGTTTCTTGATTAGTTTAATATCATGATGCATCTCCATGGATAATAAGTGAATGTGGTATATCATTTTTCATTAATGGTGGAGGGTTTTGTTCTGTGTATTATCATCAATTGTTCCCTCATAGTCATGAGTGTAACCCTATCCAGTCGCATTCAGATTGCCATTCAGTTGTTGTGCAATTTCTTCAATCTAGATTCATGGGCGTGGGCTCATTCTCATTGTCCTTTCACAAAAGTATCCCAAGATCCAGTCTTAGGGTGGCCATAAAGTTAATATATACTGTATGGTTTTGGGGTGATATAAGTTATACCTCGGTGTTATGCATTCTCATTGGTATTGATCACTGGTTGTTCGGCTCTTAAGAAAATGGACAGAGAGGTTATATCTTTGTGTGGTCTTTGAATAACTGTCATTGTTCAGTTAAATTCGCCTCTCATCTACAAGTGATATACGCACTATGTGCACTGGTTTTTTTCTTTACCCTGTCCATGTTGCTTTCTTCAATGGCTAACTATTGGTTCCATTTCCAGACTGAGAGTAATAAGAAGACCCTGTGGCTTACTATTGTGTCTGTATCGAAAGGTATTTTACATGTGGTTGATGAGTCTCTGAAGACCTCCAATTCTCTGTGCTATTGTTAAAAATTGAGTGTGCTCTTGATCATCTCCCTACATTTTTTTTCTAGAGAGTCTGATTTTAATCTCCAACTGTCTTGGCTCCCTTCAGGCATCTTCTTGGTTTTCAAATATTGGTTTATCAGTGGAATGGTTATGGAGGTTTTTTCCGTTGAGTCCCTATCTCATATTTCTATGATTAAATTGATTGAACAGTTACAATTAGGAACGAGTAATTATATACAGTTGAGGGTTGTTATCTTTTCGTTATGATTCCACTCACTGTGTTCTTACAGCGTGGTATTAATTGCAAATTGGAAACACCTGTGGTTTTGATAGGCCCAATCAGGGTTATAGCTAATTATGGAAATGGTGACTGTGTGTAATTGGTTATGTTCGCCTTACATATATTATTGAATCATCGTGCAGATTATAAACAGTTGCATCGACAGTGATGAGGCTCAGGTTTTATGTTGACTGTGGTTTCGTTACAAAATCTTATTGGTTGATATGATGAAGACTATGTGTAATCAAGCATGTTTTGGAAGTCTGTTCATATTTGAAAAGGGACCCGTGTATATTATAATTGGGCCCGATTGTAAATTGGTAGACAGTGGATGTTATGTTTATTGTGATGCATTATGTGATAGAGGTTGAACATATTGCTGTTTTTTTTTTTTTTTTTACAGGGAAGGCAAAGAAACAAAATATCAGTGTTTTCTTAACAGGACTATTGAAATGGAAAGTTTGTTTCGATTATGAGTATAATTGTACAGACTGTTATGAATTGAGAAATTTTGGGAAGTTTAAATGTTGGAACATCAAACAATTTGATACGCAACAAATGTTTGTGGTGTTGGTGTTTTTTTGGATTGATTTTAGTACAGAGTTATGATCATTGGTTACTTAATTTGTTTTATGAACAATATCCATTAACATCCCTTTCATTCTCTCACTTTTTCACACATTATGAATCCCCTCACATTCCCAGATTCACTTTGCACATTCTGTTCTTAAAATTAAATTAGAATTAAAGGGAAACTTTGTATTATAGAAATTAAAGGATGTCACAAAGATGGGTTATAGTTGATATGTTTTGTTATTACAACACAGTTGATTGTTTGATGATTTGTTGAGAAGTAATCATGATTTACTCGCTTTCATTTTACCACTTTTTCTCTCAATACAACACCCTCAGATATCCTAGAACCCTTATTCACCCCTTGCTCATTGACACGTATTAAACGATTTTTATGGATTGGATTGCATGACCTTGATGTGTTGTTGAGCCGAAATTTGTTTCATATTTAAAGAGATGTCATGTATGGTTTGTTTAATAAGCTAGTTGCTAATAAACGTTGCATGCAGGAATGAGATTCTTTAGTAGAGGAAGCCATGGACAAAATAACATGGGAAGAGGAAATCGGAACAGGGGCCCTAGAAGGCCAAAGTTAGTTGAGTTTTAGTTAACTTAACTAAAAGAGGTAGTTTAACTACTTCAACTAATTTTGATTGCTTAAAGGCAAAAAGAGAAGGAGGAACAAGAGGAGAATAGAAAGAGAAAGCATACTAAGGTCTGGTCTTGAGTTTTATTGAGATAGTTCAGTTTTCATTCATTCTTTAATTCATTGAATGCCTAATTGTTTTTTATGACAACAGAGTCTTGTTGTAGACATTAAGATTCAAGGCTGAATTACATCATTCAAACACTTGTTTTTCAGAGGTGTTGATCTATATTTTATAGTCTGTGTAGACTTGTATGTTTATGAATTAAATTTCATGATTGATAAAGGATATTGTGCAGATTCGAGTGGGCAACAATCTGTGGCAAGTTGATCTATCTTTTAAAGTTTAGTTTTGTTAAGAACCAAATATCAATATAGCATAGAAAATCCTCAGAAAAAGTACTGAACACCTTGAAAAAGAGATAATTTCAGATAATAAGCCTCTTCGAGGGGGAAACCTCCTTTTACCCCACTTAAATGTTCAAGTACAAGATGATTCAAAATGAAAATGTCTCCTTGGTATATATAGGAGACT
>ML782870.1:2060450-2092823 GCA_009831015.1 Picea engelmannii | reverse complement strand
ATTTTGAGGTGGTTCTGCTAGACAATATTTCTTCTGTTGTATCTCCCAAGTTTCGGCCCTTCTGGGTATGAAACTTTCTTTTATGTATTTCTTTGATATTTCTTCTCTGCAATGCCACAGGTCTGATCAAAATTGGATGTGCCAAGTGGAATTTATGGTAACTTCCCCACAACTTGCCGATTTTTGGACTTTCCAAGAGATCTCACTTGTATAGTGTGCCCCGCACAAAATAATTGATATAAAATTCTGAAACTCGCACCAAAATTACTACAGAATATCCACGATCCAATGAAACCAGTCCCACGGAATTTGGATACTCTAGGAAGAAGTTATGATTGTTTTACCTGGAACACCTTCTTGAGACTAGTCAATAGGACTAGTCAGATACCCTATCTTACACAGGGTGTATCTACAAATTTAAGATGACCCAGAAGCTGAAATATTTACCACATATACCTTACTAATTTCTGTAAATATCCTCTGGAGTTCAGGGTCTGAAAAATTACAGAAAAGGTTTTATAGCGAAAATTCCGCAATGGCTTAGTTCAGGATGATTCAAGAACCCTATCTTGTACAGGCTATATCTCTGAAAGTATAAGGCCTCAAGAGCTGAATTTTGAACCCAACGTACCTTGCTCCATCTAATAAATATCCTCCAAGACGTTCCTTCTGAAATATTGTATAAAAAAAGTTATAGCAAAAATTCCAAGGTGTCTCAGATGTAGCAGCGAAACCCGAAGACCTTGAGCTCTGATACCATATGTTAAGAACCAAATATCAATATAGCATAGAAAATCCTCAGAAAAAGTACTCAACTCCTTGAAAAAGGGATAATTTCAGATAATAAGCCTCTTCGAGGGGGCAACCTCCTTTTACCCCACTTAAATGTTCAAGTACAAGATGATTCAAAATGAAAATGTCTCTTTGGTATATATAGGAGACTAGGAGGTATAATTACAACTAATGGCCTAAAGCCAACATAAATAAAATAACATTACTAATATAATATGCCCCAATTAAGGGGTAATGAGCCAATATTAAGGCTTAACAAGTTTTTTACTTCTATCAGAAGTCCTTTTGTATGGCTTTCATTGGGGACATCTAAGTTTGACTTTGGTCCAAACTCCCTCAGGGATTTTTGTAAAGAGAACGATTCTTTTGATTTCTTGGAATGAAATAAGTGATTTCTATTCTATCTCATCTGTGTTAAATATTGACTTGGTATTTTTTCTTTTGTCTCCACAATTACTTTTGCATCTGTTATATTCAGAAAATTATAGAAAATATTGAATTTTACAACAATCTTTTATTTATAAAAAATCAGCCTAAGCCCTTGTAACCAATACTTGTGGATTAGGAAACAAATTTTGAGGCTATAAACATAGGGTGATATTCCCATCTATCTTGCCTTAGCCAGGCAAGATCTGAAAATGCTTGAGTAAGATAATTTCATATCTTTTCCTCAACAAAAAGGTTCATTGTATACAGTAAACAAGGGGTATCACACCTTAATTGAAACTTCGGTCTCCTTTCCTCACTCTGGTATATGCATGACCATATGGAACAATGATGGTCTTCCAAAGATAAAAATAAATAAAAATCAGTTGGTTACTTTCTAATAAGAAAGTACTAATCTCTAAAAAATTGTGTAAGCATGGTATTGCAAAATCATCTTGTTGTGTTCTTTTCCTATCCAAGGAGGAATCATCTCGAGCATAGGTTTGATTGGCATGTGGCTTGTTCAGATTTCTTTGCTCAATGGTGGAGAATATATCAAGGTAGTTTTAAACAAAAAGCAAATTTCAAAAGGATTTGGGAAGATCTCCTAAAGTATGTTTGTTGGAGTATCTAGTTATCTCGAAACAAAGACATGTTTCAGGAGGATAAGAAACTCCCCAAGCAAGTGGCCACTAAAGCCCTTTCCTTATTGACTGAATATATGCAAAATCGACTAAAAGGGATGGATCATGTTTTAGATTTTTGTGAGCAACGATGGATGCATAATTTCAATTTGGGGCTCCCTGTGTACCATGATAAAAAAAATAGGGAAATAAAACTTTGAAATGAGATATTAGGTTGTCCATTCCAAAACTTAAGGAGTGGTTTTCCCAGCAACATCCTAATATCCTTTTCTTTGATGAGGAGTCTAGGAATAACCCAGGGGTGTAAGGTGCAGAGGGGATAATATGTGATCCCGAAGGAAATCCCTTGGTTCAGTTTTCTTGGGGTCTAGAAAATGTTACAAATAACTCAGCTGAAGCTTACGCCTTGTGGCAAGATATTATCCTAGCAAAGGATTATGGTTTTCGAAAGATCGTCATTTTGGGGGACTCCATGATCGTGATCAAGGCCCTCAATAATCAATTAGTTTCTAATTCTAAGGCCCTTCTTATGATGACCATTTTGGTCAACAACACTTAGTCGACAAAGCATTTCCAGACTCCTTTCGTTCAGTTCACATGCTTGTGCAAAGTTCTTGCGCATTTTTGCTAAGCTGCTACATATTTTTTAAATTCACCCATCTAGTCGATCCCTTGACAGTTCGATGATGTCTTCAAGTATTTTTCCATTCAAGAGTATTCTAAAATTTATGACATGTATTGGCTAATGAAGGAAAAAAATCAATATATTTTATTGGAAAAGTTACAGGTTCATTTCGATGAAAGTAGGTCCAATACAATTTTTTGGCAAAGTTAAACATGGTTCTTGGTGGAATTGCCATAGTTCTCAACCTATCATTTAAAATGGTCAAGTTTCCCATTCCTCGTTTTATTAACCTTGTCATAGTTACACTCATAACTCTCCTTTACAAATATTTCTCATATCTCTCTTTTTCTAATGATGACATTATTTCCATGACTATTGGGGTTATGACTTCGACATCATTCTAGGAGGGTTCTATTATCCTTCTAAAGATGTAATTTTGTTTCTCTACTTTCTTGGTATGATCTAGGCTTTTTCTAGGAGTGGTTCTTCTACTTTTGCAGTGATATGTATTTTTGATGCATGGACATTTTTTTTCATTGGGGTTTTGCTCAGAATATGTATTTTGATTGTAATTTTTGGTTTGAAACCAAGTGGGACAGGAGTCTAGTTATATGTCTGGTATCACTAGTCTCGTGATGAGGCATCCATTGTAAAAGAAGTCTAGTTATTTGTCTGGTATCACTAGTCTCGTGATGAGAGAGCCATTGTAAAAGGATTATATTATCATAAATATAATGTGCAATTTTTTCTGGAAAAAAGCCTTCGGCATCATTCATCACTATATAATACCATGTTTGTCTTATTTCCATATGACAACTTGGTTATCTAAAAAATTTTGAATTGACCTAACCACATAATATATTATATTAAGTCTCTTTGATTGAACCAAATGTGATGTTCACGATGAGATATCAATATGCTAAGTTGCATTCTATCTTTGGTGTTGAGTTGGCCTTTCATGATGTCATACAAGTTTTTGCCTTGACTAGGAGCTATGTTTGGTCAGGGGTTTTCACAAATGCCTATGATTGGGTTGGAGCCATCACGTATAACATATAATGTATTTTTTTTCAAAATTTGTGGTTTCTAAGAGAGGAGTAACTCATAGCATGAAAAGTGTTATTGAAACTATAGACTCTTTTAATGCATGCACGTGGTGTTTCTTTCATGGTTAACAATTCTCCCTACTTTTCAATGGAAAATATATAAGATGATTCTCCCCCTCATCGTTTACGTTTGATGTGATTTCATATGTCTTGGAAAGGTACTAAACATTATAAATGCCACATTAACAATAATTGGAACATTTTTGTTCACGAATTGGCGAAGGGACTGCAAAAGAAGAAATATTATGATAGGAATACAAGCTTTCCTTCAATTAAAATTTGCGAAGGGGTTCAGTACAAAATTTCAGATGATCGCTTCCTCTTGTGCCAAATATACGATTAAGGATCTCTATAATGAAAAGAATGCAACGTTTCCTTACAAAGTGGAACAAAATTAAGAATTTTCACTGGGCTTGGGATTGGATCGATAAATTTCCTAGTTGGACCTTATTCTTCGATCCTTTTGGTGTATGCTAAATTCAACACGAGAATAAATTTTGTTAGTTTAATTTTTGTTTCTTTTGTTTTATTTATTTCAACATTTAAAAAGAAAAAATAAAATCAAATCCCTTGTATATTATTATTATTATTGTTGTTGTTGTTGTTGTTTTTGTTGTTGTTGTTGTTGTTGTTGTAAATACTAACTAACTTATAATTTACTTTCATAACATTATTGTTTTTAGCTTTTAATTTTTACATTTCATTTATAAAGACATAAAACATATAAAATTAAATAACTGCAAAAAATCATGTAATAAAGATCTCAATTATTTAAGTTTTAGAATTTTCTTGTAATTTACGGTTTAGTTAGTTTAATTTTCTTAAGTTTTGCACTTACTTGTTTTTTCACTTTAACTTTGTTAAATTACATCTCACTTGCAAAACAAAATACAACTGATATAAATGCAAAATACATAAAAATCAAATATCTTAAAAATACAAAGTTTGTTTATTTATCTTTTTTCTTATTAATTTTGCAACAATCATAGTTAAATTTACTTTTCATGCACACAAAGAGAAGCAGAAAAATCATATAGTTGCAAAACCTATAAAAATTGAATAATTGTAAAATCATTAATGCTTAGACTTCTATTTTGTTAGGGTTTAACACACTTTATTTATAGGCTATAAAATAAGGTGACCATGCTCACCTCTTCTTGGTTTAGCCGACCAAGAGGTTGCGATGAACTCCCTAGTTCTCTGGCATCAACACCTTCCTAGAGTGATATCTCATGTTCTAAGTTTTCTTGCCATATTTGATGAGTTCAAGGTCTTCCATGTTTTGCACGAGCATAACAACACACAAATGGGCAAAACATGGATCAGCCTCAGGGGAAGGTGAAATTGTGGTTAATGGGGAAAGCGACTTTCTCCATATACCTTAGTTCATGGTTTTGATTTCAATCTATTGTTATGGGTGGCATTTGGCACCTCAAATTATGTGTTTTTACATCTCCCCCTATTTATTTACACACTTGAAGTTATTGCATCCATTATTGTGAGTATGTGCAAGCTTTTGTATTTCGGGAGAATGGCTAGTGACTCAGTCCTCATACTGTGTAGTTGTTTTTTCCCTTGGTGTGGTATTTTGATGTTGATTTGGAGTAGTTTGGTGGGCATCATCGGTGGTCTATGATCGATGCAGAACTTCATCCCTCATCAGCCAATCTCTTTCTAATCTCTAGGTTCACTTCTTACAATTTCTCTTTTAAATTTTGGTTTAATGTGTTGTGTTCGAGTCATGTTGTTCCTTCCTCGCATGTTGAATTAACTATTATATGGTATAATACTAGTTCTGGAACGATCCTTTTGGGAAATCCTTCGAATTCTTGAATTTATATGGGAACAAGAGGTCACAAGTGGTGGTGGGTGTCATAATCTCAGTTTATTGTCTTCCACTTGCTCATACCCTTGATGGTTTGAATGTTATTATCTTTTCCTCTCTGGGGTATTTTCCTTTGTTAGTTTTCTCTCTAGATAGTCTCAAGTTTTTAGCTTTAATACTAATGAGATTTCCACTTCTCTTAATTTCCCTTCTACATTTTGGAGTTTGTGATTGGTGACTAGTTCTTTCTTTTTTCAAGCTCTTTGTTTTGTCAAATCTTTGTGCAAGGTGGTAGCTCTTGATAAGAAGTTATATTCTTCTCTTGGGTACTTGTTCTCTTCTAATTGGAGTGTGAGCTGTATGGAAATCAATATTCTTTATGGGGGTACTTATCTTAACTCTGGGGAATTTGCAGCACAACCTAGTCTATCATTTTCCAACAATGGGGTTGCTCATTGGAAGGCTCGGCCTAGTTTTTTCTATAGAATGACTCTTATTTACACATCTAAAGTTATAAATCGAAGTGGGAATGTGGGAATTTGGTGGTCTTCCTCTTTCATTTGTCCCTCTACTCAATTCTCCCATAACAACATTTGTTCAAGAGTTGTGTGGCCTAGTTACCTTGGCAACGAGGGTTTTTTTCTGGTCTTGATATGGAGTCTTCCTGGTGAGAGCTTAAACAAATTATTTTTCATCATGAGGAAATTTCATAGGAAAATTGCTCTTCCATTCAACAATTAACGGTTAAGGTTGGAAATTTGGAATAGTCCTTCACTTAGAGAACTGAGAGCCTTGAAACAAAATGTCAATTTTTTAGAAGTTTGGTTTTTCCCCAGCCTTTACATTCTTTATCCATTAACCAGGTTCCAGTAGCATCTCACCATGGAAATTCATAGGATGGGAAAGGGGATATTGAAGCTACACCCATGGAGGTAGAAGAAGATTATCCACATCAAAGTGGAGTGCGAGGGGTTCATGATAATGTCTCATCTATTAGTTGATGTATTAGTCAGATCATGTGGATGTTCCCTAGAATTATATATATGTTATATAGGCTAGTAGGAGAGCTAGTCCTCTTGGATCTCTACCAAAATTTTGCATCAGACCTTTTGGAATTTGTTGTTTTCTATGGCGCAACTGATTATATATAATACAAATGTTCAGTTTCTTTTATAAAAAAAAACTTCGAAGTGATCACATGTACATAATTCAACAATCTACACTAATTTTAGCATTATACATATTTAAATTATAATAATAATAATCATTTTATAGGCCTCGTTCACAAAACACTTGAGTGAACATAAAAATCAATAAAAAAAAGACATAGTATCATTAGTTTAGCTCAAAAAATAATATGCACTGATCAAATATGAAAGCATATATCCAAATATCAAATGTTAACCTCAAAATGAACAATAGATTTGAATGAATCCTCATACAACAATTATAATAAAAGTAAGGTATGAAGAAAAATGGGGTGTTACAACTCCTCTTGCCTATGAGAAGCTACATCGTATGAGATAATCATCAATAAAAAAGAATGGTATATTCCCCTCATTTCAGACTCCAGCTACTAAGTATCACGAACCTCTTTGTTGATTAATTGGGTCGGTTGTCATTGATGTCAACCCTTGAAACAATTATGGTAGCCCCAATAGTATGATTAAGGGACTTCAGTTTGATTGATTTGTAATGGTATGAAGTTGAATCTATAAGCAGGTAAGACTATTCTAGATGGATAATACATGTCATGCCATTTCCAGTGATATGCAGAATGTCACATAACTCCTCACGGTTAGAGAGTTATGGCCTGGTGAAGTTGGAGAACCCTCATGAGTTATCTAGAAGGTCAAAGAAGTCAAATTAGTTCTAGAATCTCCTAGAAGAAGTTGACTAATAAAGTGGTTGCAACAAGTTAGTTAAGGGAAAATAAGTTATGAATTGACTAATTATACAAAAGTTAGTTGCAACAAGAAGTTGTGAGTAAAGATAAATTATTTAAATAATAAAGTAGTGAAAGTGGTTGCAAAGAGAAATTATTTAAATAATAAAGTGGTTGCAACAAGAAGTAGTGAGTTCATTATTTATGGATAAGTCAAAGTGGTTGCAAAAGAAATTAATTAAATAATAAAGTTAGTTGCAACTAGGAGTGGATAACTTACTATTTATGGAAAGTGGTTAAGTTAAGTGGAAAAGTGGTTAGAAGGGGGTTAGCCCTAAAATAAGGAAAGTGGGTTAAGTTGGCTATAAGGTAACCCCTTGTGGAAGCTACATGGAAGTATAAATAAGAGAGAAAGGCTCTCCCATTAGCACCTATTGAATATCATTGAATATCTATTTTGTGAAAGGTTATTTGGGCAGGTATTATTTATAGAGAAAAGTGTGGTAGAAAAAATTGCGGTAGAAAAATCGCGGTAGGAAAATTGCATCAAGAAAAGTGCGGCAGAAAAATCGTCGCAGAAAAAGTGCGGCAGAAAAATCAAGGAAGCAGAGTTGCGACAACAGAGTCACAAAAACACAATCACGGCAACAAAATCGAGACATAAGCATGGTTGGGGTCTATTTATGAGAGATATGGCACATCTTGTTTGAGGTATGTTTTGTCAGATAAGGTTTAGCTCTTAAGATGGTATTGGATGTTCAATATTGTTTCATATATCAGATTTGTTGAGGGATACAATTGGTATTTTGTTGTTGGTATTTGGTATATGGATATTGGTCTTTTGGTTGTGATGTGTTGCTGAAATTGTTGGTTTAGCTTGAGGCTACATAACAGTGAGGTTGTGGCACATGGTTTGATGTAAGAGTTTATGGTATTTGGTTTATGGATAGAGTGATGAATTGTTAGATAACTTTTGATGGTTATATTGGTGTATGTCTTTGTTATATGGTTGAGGTACATGTTGGGTACATGGTTGAGACAAGTAGTTGATGAGTTGAAACATACATGAGGTGTATAGTTGATGATGTTGGTACATCTTGATGAGTCATAGTTGATGTGTAGTTGATGCATGATTGGTACATACTTGGTACATGGTTGGAGGCACTTTTTAGTAGTATTGTTGACACATCGTTTATGGATGATTTAGCATACTTGTCTTGGTATATTATTAGAAGCACATATTGATCTTGGTGATGATTATGAGTTTCTGTGATTGGTTGATGCACATCATGGTGATATTGTGCATATGGTTGAGAGTTGTCTTGGTGATTGATCTTGGTGAGTATATCTGATTTGGTTGATAAGATTGATGAGATAGGTTGTTATGATAGGTTGTTTGGACAGGTTGTTGTGATAGGTTGTTTATACAAGTTTGGTGCATGGTTGATGCACTTGTTGATGGTACATTTTGAGGTACAAGTTGATGCATGGTACATGTTGGTTCATGTTATTGGTACATGTTTTTTTGTGCAGGTTGATTGGTACATGTTGTTACAGGTCATTGGTACAGGTTGACAGTGGTAGTGGTTGATTCAATGATAGTGACAAGTTGTCTACATTTGGAATTTATATTTCAGGGTGGTTGGACGGGGCAAGGATAGGTGGTTGTAGCCCCCTTCCAGTTGTAGCCGAAGAACATAGGGGGTTGTATCCTCCTTCTGGTTGTAGCCAAAGAATTGGGGAGTTGGAGCTTCCCTCAGGTTGTAGCCTGAGAAACTAGTGGGTCGAAGCCTCCTTCTAGTTGTAGTTGGTAAATTGGAAGTTGGTTCTTCCTTGAATTTAATTCTTGACATATAAGAAAAACATTATGTGGTTTTCTCTCGCATTAGGTGTCCACGTAAAAAATATTGGTGTATTGTGTATGTGTATGATTGTTCATTTGTTCATGGTTTATTTACTCTGCACTTGTTGGATGATAATGTTATATTGATCATAAAGATAAATAACAATTGCATATTGTGGTTAAAAGGATTAAAAATCTATGTTACTGATTCACCACCCTCTTAGTAATCCAACACTCTTAATATCATCTCCATCAAACTCTGACCTAGTCATTAACACTACTCTGCAGTTGTTACTATCTAATAGCCATTATCTTCATAGGAATTGTGGAGCTCCCCTATGTCCTCTATCTATATGTAATCAAATTCCATGGCATGGCTTGTATTAGGTATGTACCTTTTAAATAAAGATACATGCAATATGGAGTGAACCTCTTGGTCACTTCACTTGAGGATCCATTACAACAAGGACAAATTCATATATTCCTCACGGGATAAATAATTAATATTCAGTATTAATTAACATGCTCTTGATATATAATGGGTGTGCATATAAATACACATAGGGGTGATAAGTCATGTCCTTGGAAAAGGGCATGACTTATCATTATAACATATTGATGACTACATTACATAATAATTATCATATGACCATTATTACATGATATTTATTTATTACATTATGATAATAGATCTAATATACCTTAGGTATATTACAAGTATTCCCCCTTTAATAATGCTTTGTCTTCAAAGCATAGTTAAGGAAAACTTATTTTGATAGAATGAACCGACTTCTTGTAGATTTCACTTATATTGTGAGGTTGAGGATATAAGGTGATATGATATTTGAAGCTTTGAACAATATTGTCACATCAAAAAAGGATCAATCTTACCTAAATGGATTACTTATGGAACTCTTTGATGAAAAGAGTCTATATTTTATCTTCTTTTTCATTGACTTCGGGATGTATTAATGTTTGGGTACTTCGATATGTAAGAACAATGTTGACATTGATATGTAGATTCTTGTGTGCTACATTTCCTGTAATTAGGGTGTTGATGTGGTAACCTAATAAGTTGATCATCCTTAATCTTTGGTTTAAACTCTTCATGATATAGTGGAGTTGTCATGTTGATATTTCATATTTTTGTATTCATTGGTGCATTAATGAATATATCAGCGATGATCAATAGAAATTCAACCATCACTAAATCTATGAAAGTAGACCTGTTGTCGAATTGTTTCTTGAACTCAATTTTTAGATGATCTTCCATTGATAGAACTTCATTAGTAATGACACTTTGATTCTTAGTTTTGATCCCTTTAGTTGAGTTCTCTTTATCTACAGTTTCAACTTCTAAAAACTTTTTTTATTCACTCACATACATGGATGGTCATTTGTCTACTTTTAGGATTGATAAATCCTTGCATTTTAATTTTCTTACTTCCATAAGTAATATTTGACTATGATTCTTCAAACGATTAATTTCCTTGTCTTTATCTGATAGGATCTTATTAAGTTTTTTCTTGGAATCATTATTTTCTTTTGATTCTTGATTGCATTGAATTGCAACAACTTGTTGAATCGATGCTTAATCTTTTAAATGTAAGTCACAATTTTCTTTCTCTAATGTTCGTAGTTTTTTTTTAAGCTATTTTGTTTTGTCTCCTTTTATTATAGGTTTTAGACTATGTGTCTTTTCCTCTTTCAACCTTTTGATTTTGTTCAAGTAGCCTCTAGTTAAGGTTATTTAAGAGGAAACTTTCTTCATGTTATTTTGATAGTTTCTTTTCAAGATCTTGAACTTTCCATTGATTCAATTGTTTCTGGTCTTTTAATTCCTTCATTCGTGTGGTCAACTCTTGATTACAATTTTTTAAGTAAGAATTATTTTCTTCTGTTCAACCATTAAAATATCTCTCGATATTAATTCCAAGTTGTAATTTTTTATTTCTTTCTTTATATTGCGTCACTTTATCCATTATTTTTTCTATTTTTGTGAAGCTATTTCATGTATATCCACTAATTTTTCTATTTGTGAAGCAATTTTGTGCATTTTGTGTAAGACTTTGATGGTTAGAGAAGCTTTGTTCTTATTATATATTATAAATTATTCAATTATCTAATATTTCCACCTTTTATATATTTTCAATACTTTCACCCTTTTACCAATATTTCCACGTTATTCACTTTTTATTTACAACTTGCCACATTATTCAAGTTACCAATATTTTCGTGTTAATCACTTTTACTTAACTACTTATAAAATGTATCCTCCACATAAAGAGAGATTTATATTTATTTTGTATTCCTCCATGCTAAAAATCCTCCACACAAAGAGAGATTTATATTTCTATTTTATTCATATATGCAAAAATTCATCCACTATGGAATCTTTTGATTGACTTGATATTTCTTCAAGGACTTGGGAACGTTCCTTTTTAATTACCTTTTGTTACCATGTATGTGGTTATTCACTTTACTTATGCAAACTATGGAATTCTTGTTTGACTTTCATGTACACTTTAAAATCACTTGGAAAAAAAATTCTATAAAACATTTTGGTCCACGAGCCTGAAAATTATTTGCAAAACTCTCTCTCTCTCTCTCTCTCTCTCTCTCTCTCTCTCTCTCTCTCTCGTTTTTAAATGCTACTGGAAAAATAAACTTTCAATTGCAGATCAACAAAACCATTGGAAAAAAATGTACTTGACTACAAGCTAATGGAAAGACTGCTCTAATACCAATTTAAGTGAACCTCTTGGTCGCTTCACCTAAGCATCCATTATAACAAGGACAAATCCATATATTCCTCAGGGGATAAATAATTACTATCCGTTACTAATTCATGTTCTTGAGATACAATAGGCATGCATATAAGTACATGTAGGGTTCATAAGTCATGTCCTTGGCAAAGGGTATGACTTATCATTATTACATATTAATGACTACATTGCATAATAATTATCCTATGACTATGATTACATGATATTTATTTATTACATTATGATAATATATTTAATATTCCTTTGGTATATTACACAATACATTATGAATATCTAGATAAGGTGGTAAGCCTATGTTGATATTTTTTCTTGTTAGGGGAAAATGAACAACATCGAGAGAAAATATTGTGGGGATAAAGAAGGACTCTCCTCATTTTTGTATAGGTGGTACTCCTCTTTCTTGATATATGGAAGATTGTTCTTCTTAACTTATAATGCATGCAATAGAAAATATCAACATATCTTCCAATGAAAACCCTTAAATATAGATATAAAGACTTTTATATACAAATGTACAAATTATTATATATAGATGTACTTGTGAAATACAACATATCATTTGAGAAAAAAAAGTAATTATATTTGCAAAAGATTTGTATCCACGGAGTTTGGAGTCTACTTTCAACAAATATTCTACCTCCCCTTTTAAAATAATTTGAACTCGGAAGCAGCTATGACTTTGTAGAATGAAGGAAAAGGTAAAATAGATAGGCCGTCAAAGAACTTTACATGATCCCTTCTTTGGAACTCAAAAATATTTTGTTAGGAAATACATTTGAAATCATATTATTTAGACCCAAAGTCAAAGAAATCACTAATGTAATTCTCTGAAATGATTCTTTGTGGGATAAATTTATATAATATACCAAATTTAACAAGTTTAACAATGTCTAAAACAAGAGGGTTGAAACAACCTCAAAAAAATCTCAATGAAAATTAGATAAACTTAATTAAACTACATTTTCCCTTTTACAAGCAGGTGTTTTTCTCCTCTAGACCTGAGACATCATGAAAGATGACTAGAAGAATTCAAAGAAGGAACTGCTTAGACCCAAATATTCCTATTTTCCAAACATACATGAAATATTCGTTGGAAAGAAACAAGAAGAAAGAAAAATGAGGAAGAAAGTTAAGCAGTCCAATTCAAAAAATCTTGGAATGACAAAAATTGCTTCTTGCAAAATCTTCACCATTATAAAAAAAATTCACTACCAATGACCAATGCTCAAAATCTCCCTTTCAATGAATATATTTCACCCTTTTTATAATACTCTATTCATATTTTTGAAAAAAATAAATATTTAGGGTTTTATTTTCCCCTTATATATCCAAGCCATCAACTAGGACCCACTTTAGAAGCTCATAAATTTATTTTAATAACGATTTTCCAAAAATAATTAGTTGTCAAGATAGAAAATAGTCATGAATTTAATTCATTTTTTAGGGAATCATAGTCATGATTTCAACCATGGAAACTAATTCCAAAGTTTTCTTCTCATCTCTATCTTTCCAACGAGCTCTCATTTTCTCAATTTGGACTTTAGGATAAAATGTTATGGCCTCTAGAAGATAGACACTTTGTAGCCAGTGATTTGTCCACGTGAATTATGAGCCTTTGATTTGAAAGTTCACCTCATTTATCCCACGTGAATTGGGGAATAGTTATAATGTATGTTTTAAAAGGAAAATGGAATCCAATATTATTTGCGTATGAAATATAAAGAACTATGGAACCTTGTGTAGCTTGTGCATAGTATAGCTTTTGGTTTCCATGTCATCACCCGGTCATCATACCAAGTCACCATTGAGTCATATTTGTCCAACCAATACCATCCAAGTGTCACCCAAGGACATGTCCATGTCACTACCACGTGTCTCAATATGCCAAAGGAGGGTGGGGGGGTCAGACTTACAAATATAGTAAATAATTCCATGAAACAATAATATAAAAAATTAGAGTTTCCTAGAAAATAAAGAAATTAGGAGGTAAGGTAATGTGGGTTAGTAAAACTTAGTCAAAAGACTTAGTAAAAATGACTTAGTGTTGATATATTGTGGGAGTGTGGTTTTTAAGGGTAGGGTGATATGAAAATTGATGTGAAAATGGTTGTGTTTGGTGTTGGAAAAACTGAGAGAGGGGTGAATCAATATTTAGAGCAATAGTATTTTTGAACTTGTACTTCAATCAGATCATGTATTCAATTTCTATTCAATCAAAAATGAAGACGATCCAATGAACATAAGAGATACACCAATACACCATGCATGATATATAAGAAGTAGTCATGTATAAGAGATACACCAATACACCATGCACGGTATATAAGAAGTAATCATGTATTATTGTTCAAAGGAAGTAACGACTTCCAAAGGTAGCTACAGATTCCAAATATAAGGGGGGGGTTAAACCTCCAAAATTAAGATACAATCCTCCAATATCAAGAGAGGGGTGACCTCTCCATCCTTGCCCCTTCCTTCCACCCAATAATATATGAGAGATAATAAAACTTTACATTAAATTATCACCATCAACCACCCATCACATAGAACCTGATAATGCTTCCTAAGACTTCTTCAACTTCTACAATTCTTCACTTTTTGGAATACTCTAATCCTGCAGATAATATTACTCAATGTATTCTCTGAAACTCTTCCAAGTTTCACTCCTTGAATCCTCCCAGAAAAGGAGTTATAGAGAAAATGGTAGACCTTATTCAATTTTGGTTTATTCAAGAGAGAGAACTTGTACAACATGCACTGTGCTCAATATTTAACATCAAATTATGAAATTTGTACATGGGAAACTAAAGCCCGTACTATTTCCAATGCAATTGGTCTCACTTCATTTGTATTCTCTATGAAGATGTTATGATTGTTTTACTCGGAACACTTGTTTATGACTAACTTCAGGACTAGTAAAAAACCCTATCTTCCACAGAGTGTATCTCCAAAAGCATAGCGAATAAAGCGCTGGAATTTTTATCAATGGTACCTAGATATGTCTTCTCAAAAACCTACAAATTTTACCATATGAATCGTTCTAGAAACAAATTTATAGCGAAAATGGTAAGATGACCTTTAAATAGCATACCTTAGAACACATCACCAAAAGACTTCATCCTCCCTTGCAATTCGGCCTTCTTTACTTCAAATTTCCTCTAAAATTCAACTTATATCTCCTTGTTCATTAACAAACTTGTGTTTGTTGAAAAATGAATGTATAATGAGATGTATTAATACCCTTTATGTCACTTCCTTTTAACATTAGGGCCGACATGTAATTTCTGCTTCAATTCGCATTGTCATCTTCAAAAATTCATTTCTCCTCAATCGTGAGGATCCACATGACGTGCCACATACCACCAGAAGAGACATGCCTTATACTATCCATCCATGGGTGTTGTATCTGTATATGTAATTTCCTTCATGTCTATCTACTTTGATCAACTGTGGGGTCCAAAAGCTAATGGATAGGGTTGACATCAATGACAACCACCAATATTCTAACAATCTTCCCCTTTTTCATTGATAGAAACACTCATGATCCACCTGTCATCATGATCCCAATTTCTCCCCCCCTTTGACATCAATGGAAAATGGTGAGGTTTCTCCCCCTGAGTTCAATGGCATAAGGCGATCTTCTTCTTTGGGGATGATCCCCCTGAACATGTGGCACTCAATAATACTTCATCCTTATTTTTGGTCTTTGGGACTTTTTCTTCCTTGGAATCTGTTGAGTACTCAACACACCCTAAAAAGAATATGTCAAATTTTCACTTTTTTGGGTACCACTTAATTTTGCACTGTCTCAATTCGATTTTCTGTTGATAAATTTTGTGACTTTTCTTGTTCTCTTAACGCTCATTATCTATTCAGGTTTGTTTAACCTTATGCAAATCCATTAATTAAAAGGGCCTAACACTTAAGTAAGGAATCAACAGCCAAAACAATTCACCCTACGTGCTCAAGATTCAGCATTAGAAGGAATTAAGAGGTGAAAAGGAAACACTCAGAAGGCCTCAATCGCCGAGCGCCCATCTTCATCGATATCGATGAAAGGGAAGTTTTGTTTCATTACAGGTATCATACATGAACCTCGCCGATAGTCGATCCCCTTCGGCATCGGTAAAAGGCGAAGGGGGTGAACGTTAAGGAAGGAGGAAATGACATCGTCGATAGCCAATGCCCGACGCGCTTGTCGGAATCAGATAAAACTGAATCATGATGAACATTTCGACCATGCTAAAGAGTTTTCCCCAATCATCGAATCTCGAAGCATTTCGGCATCGACGATTTTTTTGAAGAAACTAACCCAAAGGAAAATACCGATCCCCGATACTTTTTTGACATCAACAAACCTAGGTTTATTTCAGAATGCATAACTTGAAGAAAGCCCTGACTCCAATTGATTTGCACAAATTAAGTCACTAATATTTAACGCCATGTATCGTTACCCGATTGGAGAAACCGTACGACCTAGATCAACCCCGAATCACTTTTGGTTCCTCAGGTCCAAGTCACACCTCAGAGTCAGTTTGCCAAGTCAACACCGTACGACGAAGTCGATCGGAGTCAGAGATTTTCAGAGAAAGGATATCAATGAAAACATTCATATCACATCGTCGATCCCCGATCCACCCACTAATAAAGCGACACGATGGGACGTTTTAACGCTAGATACGATTGGATTATGAGCTTTTAAGAGGTTAATTAATGTCAAATATCACATTAGTTTCTACTTCATGTGCGAATCAAAAGAATCGTTTGAAATTATCGATAGAACACATCACCCTCCACGCCTCTGCCATCAACCCATGATGAATTCAAGTTGCAGATATTCGATGACAGATTTGTTTGAATTCCACTCATCACCCAAATTAATTGGTTGATACGACACAATAAGTTCTTCCCCGTTTAAATTCTCTTTGGCCATTGTAAACGAAAACATTTTGTGCACAAAGGAGTTTCAGAGCATCCATAGAAGCAAGACGAGAAATTCAAAAGCTCCTGAGATCCCATGAGTATCAAACAACCGGATTTAGCAAGCGTTACAGGTATGTACCAGTCTAGATTTTCTGTGTTTTCACTTCATATATACATTTTTATCTAGTATCGCTCTGTACGTAGGCCCTAAAGGATTGATTTTTATTTCATGAACAATGCCTTCAAGAAATCCAACCACTAGGCGATCATCAAGGGTGCCCAAGATGAAAGAACCATAGGTAGGGGAAGGATCTTCTCCAGGGGCAGCAAAACAATTAGAATTTACTCCAAGGCTAGAACCATTTATTAAAACATCCACAAAGAAGGCTTTCATTCAACCCTAGGCCTTCAGAGACATAGAGGCAAGCAAAGGGACCAAGACGACACTCCCACATTGTGGATAACTCTTCAAGAAGATCAGTCGGGAGGAATTCCCTGAATACACCCCACACAGTGACCCATATGTGAGAGCGCTTGACGACCAGGTATTCCCAAATATCTGATGGTCGTACCTGCACATGGTAGCAAGAAGAACCCCGGTGTTTCCCTGTATAGATTTGTTTCAATGGCTCATCGACCATACAGACACACAGAAGTGCCTAGTCAACGATGAAAATGGTGAGTGTGTCGGAGTTTTCCTCTCGGTGGAGGTTCATAAGTACTACAAGCTTAGAGACCCATAGGAGCAGCTGAATACTGATTTTGTTATGAAATTATATGAGAACCATGACACCAGTTGGGTAATGGCCTCATGGTGGCGAGAAGATAATAAATTCACCAACCGGACCTTCAGATGGTACCAAACGGCCAGCCTAAGAGAACCATACATCTTCCTAATGGCACTCATATGTCAGTTGTATGGGGATAAAGACTGCTCCATGTTTTTGGGGGCATGGATGCCTCTAGCGTATAGAGTAGCTATCTCTGGAAGCGGCTTCAATTGGGGAGCCATCATTTCCAAGCAACTAAGCATATGCATACAACAAGCTCAGACACCGAAAGAAGGGGAGACTCCAGCCTTCTACATGGCATCATACTTGCTAGATGTCATGTGTGCCAGAAACGTCTTTCCCGGCATGAACCTAAGCTGGCACGTCGCAGAGCTTTTGGTACATGTATATTTCATCATCTTATGGGAGAAAAGGCACAAAATATCCTACCCCCTCATCTGTGATGAATTCATCGCACACATTCATTTTATTCTTTTCAAGAAAGAGTGTCTGAGACTATCGGTTGCAGCCAAAAAGGTGATATCAAAGGTCGACCACTAGTATCTGGACGAACGTGATACCTACATTAGAATATTTGTGGCCATCGGAGAACCTCGTCTCCTACCAACACATGTCCCTAACTGGCTTGTAGTGGGAGAGATATGCTACCAAACCATCCTGCAAGGTTACAACGCCACCTTGGTCAAGGATAA
Organism: Picea engelmannii; assembly: GCA_009831015.1. Taxonomy (NCBI): domain Eukaryota; kingdom Viridiplantae; phylum Streptophyta; class Pinopsida; order Pinales; family Pinaceae; genus Picea; species Picea engelmannii. Next base: position 2,074,485 of record ML782870.1, on the reverse strand, counting down.
GAAGCGAGTGTTTATACCGTATGGATTCCATGTCGGCTTCTACCTAGTGAAAGATACCACCCAAGCTAAGCAAGAAGCACTGAACCAATTAGAATTTTGATTCCAGACCAACCGGTTCTGCAAGCACAACCCAAAGGGTCTAGTCCTCAAACATGCTTCTCAAGTGTCATCCTACTGGCCATACGCCCACGACAAGTTTGAAGATGAGGTCTTCACGGAAAATTCCTAGGATTGGGACGAAGTTGTGGCAAGGATGGTCGATCCCAAGATGACCAGGTTCAAATCCATGAGCCTATATGAACAGGTGACGATCCTAGAAAAATCATCTCAAGGGGCCCTCAGGGCCAGAGAATAAATGATAGTAGTCAAAGCAGCAGAAGCAAGAGAATCCCTCCTGGTAACCCCATGGCTAGGACACACGAGAGAGGGGGTTAATCATGTTAGATCATGCACAATGAATAATTGATCAACTGCAAGATGACTCAAACCTCATAAATATGACAGGGCTCCCTGCAGACAACCCGAATAGAAGCAAGATGGGCCCAAGTGGCCTTGAATTCATAGATCTTGATGAAATTACTGGGTTAGATGACCCTGAATTTACAAAGCCACCGGTCGAATCATCAACAGGTTTTCGGCTCAGCCAGAGATAGTTAAAACATCAGAGAGGACAAGTGTGTCAAACCCTTAAGTGAGCTGATAAAAATGAATGATGATGATGAGAACTCGGAGGTTTCCCTTGTAACCCTCGTGCATATCGAAGAGGAAAAGGAGCCAGAGAAGACATCTTCCCCAGTTCCCAATTATCAGATTCAAGGGCTCCCATAGAACAAACAAGAAGGTGAGAGTGTCTTAGACACTAAGCTCCCTAATGTATCAAAGACCCAAGAAGACAGTTCGAAGGACAAGCTAGGGTGGGTGAACAAAATGAAGGAGCTTCACAGCAGGAAATCAATGTCTCAACGACCGATGATCAAGTAAGTACCGAGCCCACCCCCGATGCCTCAATTCCAATTAGTAATCAACTCCTCGATGAGCGACAAACAGAATCTGGACCTTCAAAACAAAGGGAGGAAGTTCAAGAATCCAGTCTTGAACAAATACATACCATCAAGAGTCTGAGGAACACACTCACCTGGGGGGAATCAGAAAATTCTTGAACCCATGGATGAAGTAGCTGACATACTTGCCATTTCTTATGATCGAAAAAGGAATGCTATCATCCAGAGAACCACCAAGAAGAGGAGGATCACTCTGGATCGATCCATCCTCATCACCACGGAGGAAAACCTAATCAACACCGAGCATGCTAAGACATCCGAACTCATCGGTGTAGGGATGGCGATCACAGATGCCACCCTAGACCAATCTAAAAGAGATGAAGAGGAGTTGGCCACTTCTCTAAAGGAGTTGTAACATTTGCGCCACTTGGAAAAATACTACCAGGACACCACACAGGTCGTGATGTACCTAAGGAGTGAATTCAAGGAGGCCTACAACAAGTTTACAAACGAATGATACCTATTCACTGCAAGGATAGCTGAGCTTTAGGAAGAAACCCTCATGGCACGTGTAATGTTCAAAGATATGGAGTGGCCATACGAGAAAGCGCAACAAGCCATGGAAGAATCGAATATATCAGCGCGGTGCAAAAGGGTCGAGATGCCAAAGAGCATGACATCTGGGTGCTAAGGGAAAGTAGCATAAATTGCATCAGGAAATTGACCGAGTATTGGGTTAAAATGTCTCAGGAACCTCACCGAGAAATCCAAGAAAAATGGGCCAAGTGCGAGAAAAACTGGAGCAAGATCAATCAGGTGATGAAAGACATTGGACTCCCTGAGTTTGGCACACCTGATGATTTTTTCGACTTGCGTGACATAGTCAAGTCACACACCAAGAAAGGCTCATCATAGGCCAAATAAATAGCAAAGGTGTCAAACACGGCATCAGGTCAGGTGTGATAGTTTATGGAGCACCCGATCAAAGATCGAGCCATGCTGCAACAGTTAAGTGCTAGTATAGTCAAGTATCAGGCACATGCGGTAGAGATAAGAGAGATTCACTCGGCACCGATGGAACAACATAGATTCCCATATGCCAACACCTACGAGGATGTGTTCATCAAGTGGTCGGAGTATGAGAAGAGTCACCCTCTTAAGTGATATTTTGAGATGACTCTTAGAAAAACTGATAGAAAAGAGCGCCATGTGGGAGTTTCATTTTACCTAGTTTCACTTTAGTAGTTATTTTTAGTAAATGGTATGTTATAAATAAGAGGATGGACCTATTAGCAAGAGGTCGATGGTTTTTTCAAGAAACTCTCATTTTTGGTTTTGTTAAGAACTATTTAGGAGCTGCCTTTAATTGAGAAGTCCTTTTGGGACCAGAGACAAAGTTTGTGTTTTCATCAAATGCGTGTATGATTGGATGTGAAGAATAAGTATTTCCTATTTCATCTCATGAATGGACACAGTAATGAGTAAGATTTATTAAATCTATTGATAATCTATCTAATTCAATGTTTTACAGTTCTTGTCTTTATGATGAAAATAAATCGTTGTGTTATTATGTGATTGATGATTAGAGTTGAGTGAATTATTTTACTTGCCATTGTTTATCACATGCATGTTTTTCTTCTGATAATTTGTATCTCAATCAGTAATTGGAATACCCACATGGTTAACGTATTAGTGCTAGGCCTATGGTATACGATCATTGTCTGCATGCTAGGGTGTAAGGGTTATCCCAAGCTCAACCTCTTCTCCAGTAGTTAAAGTTTGTTCCCATTTTGTTGCATGGTTGGTTTATAACGGCCTTATCTTATATCAGTCCCACCTAAGAGTAAATACAAAAAAAAGAGAACGTCTGAACCGAAGGAGAAAACCTTCACAAGAAAACGTAAAAATCCCATCAATTATTTTGGTCAGATTGCAAAATCTGGAGAATGATTCCACTATTAAACATTGCAGAGTATAATTGGGCCTTGGTGGTGGGTTTGGTTCCTGCTGTTGAGTTAAAGGGATTTAGGAACCCTCAACATAATCCTTTTGTGTGGCTTTTGTCTTATATATCATCTTCATGTCTAGGATGTATATGTTGTTCGGTCTTCTCGTTGCAGTTGCAACCAATCTTAATGAGTTATTTTCTTCGATTTTACATTTTCGGGAGTTAAACGTAAGAGTGTATCCTTGATCACATATTTTGCTGACACTGAGGATATTATGCTTCAGATATTCAACCAATTGGACTTTCCCTGCTTTTACATTTTCACTTCCAATCTTTACAATTCCTTTTCCAAGTATTTTGGTAGATGAGTCATCTCCAAATACAACATTTCCACCCTTTTTATTCAAGCTAACAAATTTGCTTTGATCTCTGGTCATATGAGATGAGCATCCACTATATATGAACCATTCATCTTCTTCTTTGCATTCTTTAGTGACCAATGCTATTAGGCAGTTTTCATTGTTTGAAATTTATTTCCTTTTCCATGTTGTAGTTGGTATAGGGACATTTGGCATAGGATTATCTTCCTTCATCTCTCTGCAATATCGTTCTTTGTGACCAATATTATTTCACTTGTAGCATACAATATTTTGATCCATTAATGGGTCAAATGGATTATAATTTATGTTGATTGGTCTACGAACATTTCCATATCTACTATTTTCACCATTCATGTAGTTTACATAATTATTCCTTTCATTGATTCTACAATTGATTGCTTTGTGTCCAAAAATTCCACAAGTATAAGAATGTCCAAGAAATAAATTTTGATGCCTGGGAGTAAGTGATATTCTTTGTGGTGTGGTCCATTTGGGTTCACGAACTATTCTTTTGTAGTTTCCTTCATAATGATTTCTTTCATAACTGATGGGAGAGGTTCTTCTTGATGTCTCATTCCTTCTGAATTCTAGTCTTCTATCTTGTTGTTCAACTTTCTCTGGAGTGTTGGTTTTATCATTTTCATATTCCTTCTCTTGTTTTGTGGTCTTCAAACTGTCATTGTATCCTAGTCTTGTATTGTCATTTGGAGATCTTTGAGTGCTAAGGATCTCATCTAATTTTTCAGTGCTTTTTTTGAACTTCTTCAACTTTTCTATTGTCAATAGTAGCTCCCCTTTTGTATGATCCAATTCTCATTTCAATTTCTCATAATCTTCTAATTGCTCCTTCAAGATATCAATGATATTTTCAAGCTTGTAATTCTCTTCTTCACAACTACTCAAGTCACCTTTTAGTATTATGTTTTTGTTTCTAAGATTTCTATTTTCAGTTTCAACATGCTTCAACTTTTCAAGATTCTCATCTTCTTGTTCACTCTCTACATTGTCTTTGTATCCCCAAAAAGAATCAAGGTTGGTTTCTTCATCTGAATCTTCTTTAGGAATGATTTTTTCTTCTTTAGAACTCTTATGATCATCATCTTGGGTTTCTTGGGTTATGAAGAGGACTTCTCCTCCATCATTATCTTCTTCATCACTCTCACCTGAGGAGATGTCATAATCCTTCGAGTAGAAGATCTTTTTATTGTTGACTTATCTTTTTATAGTAGCATTTTTCAGCAATATGTCCTATTCTACCATAGTTAAAGAATTTGAGAGGATGCTTACCTTTGTATCTGCCAGTTCCCTTTTGGACCCTTCTTATGGAATTTGCTATTTCTTCATCAAGATCATTATCCTTTTATTTTGTCTTATTTATGGCTTTAAATCTTGCTTCATTTTTTGGATGGTCACTTTCTGTACCTGTTCTCATTTCATATGCTATAAGAGACCCATGTAATTCATCCATTGTCATTTTGGTCAAGTCCCTAGTTTCTTCAATGGCGGAGACCTTAGCATCATACTTCAAGAGAAGTGATCTCAACACTTTTTGTACAACCAAGGATTCATTGATCTCTTCACATAATCCTCTGATAGCATTAAAAACTTCATCAACTCTAAGAAAATAGGTTGCAATATCTTCCTTTTCATCCATCTTCAAATTTTCAAATTCTGCTCTATGTCGTTGAAGCTTGACCTACTTAAATTTTAGATCACCTTCATAAATACTCTTGAGTTTGTCCCATACCTCTTTAGCAGTGCTGCAACCCATCACTTTGCTAGAAATGGTTGGTTTCAATGCTCCCAGAACAACATGTATGGCTTTTGAATTACAATTCATAAGATTATTCTCATTTGGATCAGTTAGAGCATTCTTTGGGATTACATAGCCATTTACAACTGAGTACCAAATGTATACTCCCAAATTTGTTAGGTAAGTTTTCACTCTATCACTCCAGTATGCATAATTTCTTCCATCAAATCATTGAATCACATTTGCAATGTGCTCATGGTCATCCATATCTGCTCAGGATTTTCCTTCCAGTGATTAAACTGTTATGAAGGCAACCTAATCTGACACCAATTGTTGGAAATACTGAGAGGGAGGTGAATTAGTATTTAGAGAAATAATATTTTTGAACTTTTACTTCAATCAGATCGTGTATTCAATTTCTATTGAATCAACAATGAAGACTATCCAATGAACAATGAAGAATAGTATAAGAGATACACCAATACACCATGCATAGTATATAAGAAGTAATCATATATTCTTGTTCAAAGGAAGTAATGACTTCCAAAGGTAGATACAACTTCCAAATATAAATGGAGGGATAAACCTCCAAAAGAAAGATACAATCCTCCAATATCAAGAGAGGGTTGACCTCTCCATCCTTTCCCCTTCCTTCCACCCAAGAATATATGAGAGATAATAAAACTTCACATCAAATTATCACCATCAACCAACCATCACATAGAACCTGATAATGATTCCTAAGACTTCTTCAACTTCTACAATTCTTCACTTCTTGGAATACTCTGATCCTGTAGATAATATTACTCAATGTATTCTCTGAAATGCCTCCAAGTTTCACTCCTTGAATCCTCCCAGAAAAGGAGTTATAGAGAAAATGGTAGACCTTATTCAATTCTAGTTTATTCAGGAGAGCGAACTTGTCAAGCATGCCCCCGCACTCAATATTTAACATCAGATTCAGAAATTTGTACACCAGAAACCACAGCCCATACTCTTTACAATGAAATTGGTCTCACTTCATTTAGATTATCTATGAATATGTTATGACTATTTTACCCAGAACACATGTTTATGACTAGCTTCAGGACTAGTCAAAAACACTATCTTCCACAGAGTGTATCTCCAAAAGTATAGTGAATAAAGAGCTAAAATTTTACCACATGTACCTATATATGTCATCTCAACAACCTACAAATTTCACCATCTAAATATTTCTAGAAACAAAGTTATAGCGAAAATGGTAATATGACCTGTAAATAACATACCTTAGAACACATCACCAAAAGACTTCATCCTCCCTTGAAATTTGGCCTTCTTTACTTCAAATTTCTTCTAAAATTCAAATTATATCTCCTTCTTCATTAAAAAACTTGTGGGTGTTGAAAAATGAATGTATAATGAGATGTATTTATACCATTTATGTCACTTCCTTTTAACATTAGGGAAAACATGTAGTTTTTGCTTCAATTCACATTGTCATCTTCAAAAAGTCATTTCTCCTCAATCATGACGTGCCACATGTTATCACCCTAAAAGTTTTTATCGGGATCTAAAAACTTCTAAAGTTTAGTGAGACGCTATACCACAGTAGAGGCGCGATAGTTCAGGGTGCTCAACTATATTCCGCGGCGTATGAACGAATGTAGTGGAAGTGGGAAGGGAGTAGTTCGACGGGCCGTCGATATTGAAGAATCTCAGATCTACAGTCAAAGCCTACATCGAACAAACAAATAGCACGAAACTTAACATCGCGAAGGCAGACCGGGGAAAACTACTCTGGTTTTGATGGGGAACACGTGGCGCTCTTACACACGCATCGGGGGAGATGACAGATTGCCCAAAACCACTTTTCCTATGGCCCTGATGTCATGTGGTTCAAAACTTCATGTTGATAGCTCGCGGGAAGGATGGAAATTGGTCAGATCACCTCACATCACCGGTGCAGGTACTTTCCCGGATGACGTACCAAAAGGATGCCACCGCATAACTAACTCGAGGCTCCTCATTCGAAGTGGATTGATGAATCGTGGCACACCAAGGTACTGTGACAGTAATTCGTGAACAAAGTACACAAACCATCAAATCTTAGATATGAATCATTTTATCCTATTCTAGGAAATTGTCATCTTATGCGTAAGAAAAACAAGCTCGGCCTATGCTCCTGAATTTTGTAAACTCAAAGGGTGGCCAAATCAAGGTCTCTGCAAATTCCGGAAGGCATGGATAATACCCCTCAAACGATGTCTGGCGCGACTGGGTTCTTAGCTAAGGTACCAAGCAGGTCAATAAGTAAGAATGAAAAATGGGTCTTGCATATGCTGGTGACTAAATTTCATACCGAACCTAAAACTAAGACAGAGTCATGAGTAAAATTAAACCCCGTTATGAGGGATATTGTCATAAATGAACATACAGACAACACCTGCCACCCAGCCACAAAGAAGAAGAGGAGCAAAAGGAGGAAATCAGAGGCCAAAACCGAGACAATAGAAAGCGTCGGGGAAAATTTCGATTGGTGGAGTACCCTAGAGGAGGAAATTGCCAAGCTGAGGTGAATCCTCAGGTAAAATTTTGGTGTATTTCAGATAGTTTTGGACAGATGTCGGCTTAAGAGAATGGAGTCCTAATATCATAGACCAATTACTAATGGTCCCTTTAAATAATACAACTGTTCTTCCTTATTGTAACTTGTATCTATTTTTAGAATTATGAGGAAGTCAAAATGTTTTAAATTCCATATGAAATTCCTCTATATATTCTTTGCCTCATGAGTATAGAAGCATGGAGAAAAGAGGAGCCTTCCCTCTGTGCAGGAAAACTTTATAAATCTCTGGGGCTAGAATGAATACATGGGTTTAGAGGAATATTTTGGGACTTTTTATGAAAATATTCTAATTGGTGGTGTTATGAGTCTCGTTTTCTCTCATAGTGTGAGATTCCTATTATTCTATATTTTCATTTTGCTTTCTTCTGTCTAAATTGAGAAACTAAAAGTCCATAATTCATTATTCAATGCTCTTGGCTTGGCAATTTAGACTATGTTCATCTCTTCTAAACCATTTCAGAATTTATTACTACAATGCTCTGATAATAGTTGTGTGTTTCTTTTCTTCTGATACCATCTAAAATTTTCAAGCATAAACTCAAAAGTCACTTCCTCATTTAGCCTTTTCCTCTTGATTGTTTTCACGATTTGGAAATGCATCCTACATTCTTGACCCCATATCCCAAAGGTCATCTTCAGCTCTTCAACAACTTTATTAAAACCCTAAAACAAACCAATTCTAGCCATCAATTTCCATAGATGTATCAAGTGACATGAGAGAGCCCTATCTGAGTTGAGCAAGCTAGTGCCTCAGCTCTAAAGTTGGTTGAAACAGTTACCTCTGTCGTCTGTCTATTCAGTCGGACAAAATTTACAGAGTGCTAACATTCTGGCGTCGTTTCCAGGGACGAAATTTAAAAATTTTCCCTAGGAAGAACGACATGGTTGAGTTCTAGGGTTTGAGAGTGGCAGACACTTAGGAACACATTGGCTATATTCCTTCTCTGGCGACTCCACTTCGGTTCGAAGGAAACTCCACTGATAAAAGAATCATGAATTTCCAAGAGGTGACACTGCTCTCAATACTTCAAACGTGAGACATAAACTTCACTGAAATATGAAACCCCTTGACAGGGGAAAGGAAGGGCATCATGAGGCAAAACAGGTACTCAAAATGGGACCTCTTACAAGGCATTTTACTTTTCATTTTAATTTGCCTCTGCTCCTTCCTTGAAAATGCCAAATGAAATTTATTTTACCTATTGTATCTTAATAATGATAATGAAAGACTTAAAATTATATTTCCTCCTCTATACGTTGCACATGCATACCCTCTCCTTGTCGTTGGTTCTGATAAAAAGGTTTCACCCAGGCCACGCAATGAAAATGACCAAGTTGATGAATACCATGAGACTCAGACCAATGTCTCTCCCACTGTTCTTGGTCCAACACCCCCTAAGGCCCGCCATAGATATATACCCTTAAAGCTACCCCAAACCCTTCATGATTTCCCTCCAAATTACTATGATTTCCTACCTGTGTTCGACGGAGAATTGGGTATCATATCTACTGAAAAGCACATTCAAGGGTTTGATCATTTTATAGATTTATTCTAGATTGACCACGATGATGTGTGTATGAGATTTTTATCTCAATCCTTGAAAGGAGACACCAAACATTGGTTCAAACACTTACACCTAGAAACCATCAGCTCATGGGTGGAATTGAAGAAGGTTTTTTTTTAATTTTGGGGCAAGGAGAAATCCTTAGAGCTGCAACTCACTAAGTTTTATTCCTTGAAAAGACGCAGCAATGAATCTATTTCTGTAGTCAGTATAAATTTCTCTAGCATCTATTATAATTTGTCCAAATAAATTCAACCCTTTGAAGCTGCTGCCATGCTCCATTATGCAACTTCTCTTCATCCAGATTTTTCTTTCCTCCTGATGGAAAGAAGACCTAGGTCCTTACAAAAAATGTTTAGTGATGCTCAGGACATTCAACACAACATCCAAGCATGTAAAAAAACCCAAAATGAGGGGTTGAATGTTCAAGGACATGAAAGTGAATATGAACAGAAAATAGTTGATTGGAATCTTGAGCATAGAATTGAATATATCATAGGTCCTCTTGAAGTTTCCAATGCTAATGATTTTGCAAAAAATTACATCCCACTTGTTGAAAGAGGAGGTGTTGATCCATCCCATGATGAGCATAAGGTTGATCGTTTTATCTATTCATTTGTAGATAGTCAAGAATATGAGTGTGAAAAGCAGCTTGTTGAAGAACATGTTGATGTTCTAAGTTTGTTCTTGTTAGATGACATGGCATATGTTAATGATTTGCCTATATATGATGAATATGATGATTACAATGTTGACCCCCTAGAACAATCAACCACATGTTCTCTATCAGAAAATGTTCCTTTTCAGCAGTATAATGAAAGAAATCAGGCTGCATATCACAATTACAAAGAAGAAAGTATTGAATCAGCTGAAGGGAATTCCTTACCTCTATGTTTTTCTTCTTTCAAATTGATGAAAGAAAATCCTAAAATCGTCATCGAAGAAAAAGAATATGTGCTTATGTAAAGCCATGCTAGATCAATGGAGCAGAATGACAAGATGTCACAACATTATTTTCATGCACTTGAAGACCATATTGCTTGCGTTGAAATACAACCATATGTTGGCAATGAAATTGAAGACGATTTCAAATCAGGTAGGAAAACCCTACCATTATGTTTTGCTTCTTTCGAATTATTGAAGAAAAATATTTGTAGTATCTTAGGATAGGGATCCTCCAAGCATGAATGGAGTGGTGATGATAATTCTATGGACAATCACATAAAGGGTCATGTCACCTCAGATTTGCAGTCTATGTTCAGCTATCAGCCTGAAAATGAAGAAGAAGTTGCTCCAGAAAGTATTGTTCAAGGTGATTTTCTCCATCCCAAAATTAGTATGGATTCTCAACGTGAAAAGGTGTTTCAGAGAATTTTCCCTTCCCTTGAGAATGACATCATGGTTAAATTTTTAAGCAACATAGACATGGATGAAGATTCTGAAATTGCATCTATGGAAGTTTCCAACAATAAAGAAACAAATGACATAGATGAAGCAGTGTATGCCATTTTTCCATTAGAAACACAGAAATATAATGAAGAGGTAGTGGTTTTATTCAAGTCATTTGAAAATCAGGGTTTTGAAAATCCATCCGCGTGAGCTCTAGACTGTGAAGTAGTGCATGAGCAAGAACTTATTTCTATTTATTCACTGGAAAGTCAAAGTGGTTGTCCTCAAACAAATTTCTAGAAATTTAATGAAACCACATCAGAGTTGTATGATGAACAAGAGGATAGCCTTGGTGCATATTATATGGCTGTCATATTTGAATATGTTCAAGAATATATGAATATTTTTGTTGATAAGCATGGCCAAGAAGACAAACCTATCATCGCCATTTCATTCGAAGATGTTCTTAGAACAGAAGAAATAGAGAAAAAACAACTAACACTGATGAAATATACTTCAGTGAAGGATGAATTTGCTTCATTCATAAGCTCATATTTTGGATTCAATTTGTTTTTTCAGCCGCCATCCTTTATGTTTTTCTATCAGCTTCAGAAAAATGTGAACAAAGGAAAATCAGGAAGTGAAATGCTTGATTGGCTTCATTGGCACTTTAGCATCACTTGAGCGAGTGGTCATCCTAGCAGTTTTAGGGTAGGTAGGGATGTGAAAATAAGATTGTCGGTCAAACATTTTCTAGTTTGAGTTTTCTAGCACTAGATACAGTCAGTTTTCAATAATGCACTCGGACATCCCCCATGCATTTGGAAGCAATGCATAGAGCTTGGTAGGAGCAGGACACACACATGTTTTGGGGAACAACCCCATGGATCAGGCATCGGGTCTTTGAGTTCTTTGCTACCTCGCTGGGAGGATAGCATCCCTAGTTGGAGCCAATGTTATCAGCCTAACAATTTTTATCGGGATCTAAAAACTTCTAAAGTTTAGCAAGACGCTATACCATAGTAGAGGTGCGATAGTTCAACGCTCGACTATATTCCGTGGCATATGAACGAATATAGAGGAAATGGGAAGGGAGTAGCTCAGCGGGCCGACGATCTTGAAGAATCTCATATCTACAGTTGAAGCCTACATTGGACAAACAAATAGCACGAAACTTAACATCACGAAGGCAAACCAGAGAAAACTACTCTGGTTTCGATGGGGAATGCATGGTGCTCTTACACATGCATCGGGGGAGATGGTGAATTGCTTGAAACCACTTTTCCTATGGCCCCGATGTCACATGGTTCAAAACGTCGTGTCTATATCTCACGGGGAGGATGGTGATTGGTCAAATCACCTCACATCACCAGTCCAGGTACTTTCCCGGATGACACACCAAAAGGACGTCGCCGCATAACTAACTCGAGGCTCATAATTCTAAGTGGATTGATGAAGCGTGAAACACCAAGGTACTATGACAGTAATTCATGAGCAAAGTACACAAACCATCAAAACTCATATATGAATCATTTTATCTTATTCTGGGAAATTGTCATCTTATGCATAAGAAAAACAAGCTCAGCCTGTGCTCCTAAATTCTGTAAAATCAAAGGGTGGCCAAATCAAGGTCTCTGCGAAGTCAAGAAGGCATGGATAATACCCGTCAAACGGTGTCTGGTGCGACTGGGTTCTCATCTAAGGTACCAGGCAGGTCAATAAGTAAGAATGAAAGATGGGTCTTGCAGATGTTGGCGACTAAATTTCATACCGACCCTGAAAATGAGACAGAGTCGGGAGTAAAATTAAACCCCGTTATGAGGGATATTGTCATAAATGAACATGAAGACAACACCTGCCACCCAGCCGCAAAGAAGAAGAGGAGAAAAAGGAGGAAATCAAAGGCCAAAACCGAGATAATAGAGAGCATCGGGGAAAATTTCGATTGGTGGAGTACCCTGGAGGAGGAAATCGCCAAGCTGAGGTGAATCCTTAGGTAAAATTTTGGTGTATTTCAGATAGTTTTCGATAGGTTTTGGCTTAAGAGAAGGGAGTCCTGATATGACAGACCGATTACTAATGGTCCCTTTAAATAATACAATTGTTCGTCCTTTTTGTAACGTGTATCTGTTTTTAGAATTATGAGGAAGTTGGAACATTTTAAATTCCATATGAAATTCCTCTATATATGCTTGGCCTCACAAGTATAGAAGCATGGAGAAAAGAGGATCTTGCGCTTTGTGTAGGAAAACTTTATAAATCTCTGGGGATGGAATGAATACATGGGTGTAGAGGCATATTTTGGGACTTTTTATGAAAAGATTCTAATTGGCGGTGTTATGAGTCTCGTTTCCTCTCATAGTGTGTGATTCCTGTTATTCTATATTTTCATTTTTCTTTCTTCTATCTAAATTGACAAACTTAAAGTCCAGAATTCATTATTCAATGCTCTCGGCTTGGAGATTTAGACTATGTTCATCTCTTCTAAACCATTTCAGAATTCATTACTATAATGCTCTGATAATAGTTGTGTGTGTTGGATTACTGAGAGGGGGGGTGAATCAGTAATAACGTAATGATAATCCTTTTTCTTCAAATGTTATATCAATGTAGAATTATTATCCAATAATGAGCAGTAATAAATAAACAATCACACACATGCACAATACACCAGTGTTTTACATGGAAACCCAAATCGGGAGAAAAACACGAAATGCTTTTTCTTATATGTCTTGAAGAATTACATTCATTGGAAGCACCAACTTCCTTTGTTTTCCCGCTGCAACTGGAAGGAGGTTCCAACCTCCTAGTTTCTCAAGCTACAACCTAAGGGAAGCTCCAACTCCCCAAATCTTTGGCTACAACCAGAAGGAGGCTACAACCCCCAATGTCCTCCAGCTACAACTAGAAGGTGGCTACAACCACCTTTCCTTGCCCCGTCCTGCCACCCTGAAGTAGAAGTAGAATGATGGAACCACTGTCACACTATCACTGTGAGATATACTGCTGTAAACCTGTACCAATAAGTCTGAACCATGCATCAACCTGTACCTCAACCTATAATCAACCTGTACCATAAATAATTGCATCAACCATGCACCAACCTGTACCATAAACAAGTGCATCAACCATGCACCAACCTGTAATCAACCTGTACCTTAAACAATTGCATCAACCATGCACCAACCTCAACAAAAAGCCCTCATCAATTTCATCATCCAAATCTGATTTGTAGCTCTGTAATAGAACTGGTGTATATGATCACATTCCTGCAAACCTTCCTTAACTTTTAAAAACAAAAGACTATCATTTTCATCAAACTTGTTTTTAGTCTCACATGCCTAGTTTTGGATTAGTCAACAACCCTAACTTGAAGTAATCATAACTTTGA
>ML782870.1:2037853-2048430 GCA_009831015.1 Picea engelmannii | reverse complement strand
GAAGATCCTTCTAGAAGCGGAAGCTTCTATTAGGTCTTCTTACATCCGCCTTATTCTATTTTATTGAAAGGTCTTATTAATATTGACCTTTATTACATCTGAATACATTGATCTACCTATGTGCAGGTTAGGACCTTAACAGTGGGGGACCCATGGGTGGGTTTCTGTATGAGGGAAATGAATGGAGGATAATCTGCAGATGGGAAAATTGATTATGAATGATATGAAGGGTTAATGATACTGCGAAGGTGCAGTAAAATAGAATCACAGTGAGATAACCTGGGAGTCCATTGGGAAAGCTAGAAAAATGATGAGAAGGAGTATGTGGCTTATTCTCAGAAATGTGTGAGACTATCGAGACTCCCATACCTTAGGGGTTGAAAGCATCATGATTGTCAAAGTACCAAGGGGACTTATGAATGGGACAACTCATGTGGGGGAGAATGCTACCGGGTGATAGTACTGAAATGCAGCAGAGGTGATAGTACTGCAGATCCGAATATAGAGACCCTAAAGGTGAATTTCAGAGGGTGTGACTGGAAGATGCAATTGATATTTAGAGGAAATATTACATGCTAGTGTCGAACATATACATGAAGGGGTTGTGTTGCTTGCGATGAACAAGATCCTGCACAAATGAAAACCAAATACCCAACGTGAACAATATCTAAAGATAAAGAACATATAACAGTTATTTGAGAATTTTGAACATGAGCAGGTGTACATGGACGTGATGTGGGAAAAAGGCTCCCCAGGAGTCGAATATGGATGGTGACCTAGGGAATGTGACTGTGTATATGGTGGGACCCTGATCTCGTGGCTGAAGATGGATCGGGAAACAGAGGCTCTGGGCTCTGGTAACTGAGTGTGGAAGTTTGGAAATAGGGACTATATATGTCTGTGGGGTGGTGGTGGGGGATTAGTTCCAGCCATGGTGTGAGCAGGTAGTGGACCTGACCCTTGAGTGGGGTTTGGTGCGATTGTACTTCTCCCTTGAGAAGAAGTGCGCCCCCCACCTCCTTGTGAAGGAGAGATAGTGGATGGGTGGCCTTGGGAATTGGACCCAAGTAGAGTGGAACCAAGCAATGTTAATCCCAAAATAGTGGCACTCACAGGGGTGTGATATGGTTGAGCACAGGGGTGTGATATGGTTGAGCAGGTGAGTTGGCAAGACTAGGAACTCCTCCTAGAATAGGAGGGAGATTCTGCAAGTGCTTGGAATGAAAAGGATTCTATGGGTCCCCTATGATGTCCGACTAGCAAAGTGAATGTGTGAAAATGGTGATGAGAGCAATAAATGAACAAGAGACTTGTATAATTTGGACCTTCAAAATATATCTCACAATTGCATGTAATCAAATGAGCATCATACATAAATAAATTGTAAATAAGAATGCATGTGGGTAGGTGGATTTTGTCCGCATGGGAGAATAAAGAAAACAAATGCTCGTTTCCTAAAAGACGTACAGTGATTCCTCTCAAAATAGCATTGGACCTTCCAAGAACACTCAACAGTGGGGCCTAAAGCCACCAGAAGAGGAACTAGTGAAGGATGAAATAATCATTTATAATGAGGGGTAGAGAGTGCATATCCCAAAAGAGTTGGCGATATTTCCCAATAGCCACACAAAATCCGATAAAGGTGCAATTGCAGCCCACAATTTCCATCTGGGTAGATGTCCTCAAATTTGGCCACTAGGTACCTCGGTCAAAGTGCGACATTTAGATTTTCAGCCTTAGAAATGGGTCACAGGATGGATCCCTTCCAAGAGTTGGGTGACTCAAGGGGGAACACACAAAACAACTGGACCTCGGCCTTCACCCCTTCACGGGTATCTCCCTACCTTATGGTGTAGGAACACTTGACTTGGAAGATTTTTAAAGTTCCCTATTTGTCAACTTCTAATGTTTGAAAATGTGAGAACCAAATAACAGTGGGTTATTTGGATGCCTACCCCCGAGATCCTACCTAGAATAAAAAAAAATAAAAATTGGGACCTCCTGTGGAGGAAAAATGAGTGAGTTTTTAGAAAAAATTTAGATGCAGTGGGTTGATAGATTGGGGGTGTTAACCAATCTTGTTTGAATTAAGTGGGTGTGGATAATGTCTTCAAGAAATAGTGGGACATTTCGGTATTCCTTTGGAGAAAACCTATTTCAACCGCCACAGTTCAATATGGAAATTATGTGAGTGAGGAGTGACTTTGTGTGTGAGCAAGTAATAAAACATTCCAAATTTTAATAATTTAGGTGTGAATTTGCAACATGTGGACTTCTTGTGGTGCTTACAAATCTTTGTTACCTATCTTACTAAGTGTCATTGGTACAACCTTGCATAATTTTAAAAACCCTAAAGAACTAGCATGTGGACATATGGGTCTTTACCAATCCTTTAAACTCCCTAATGTGGTTTACACTAAGAAAGATTGAAAAACTATCATATATTGTAAGCATGTGGGAATGTGTGGGCCTGTTACTTTGATCTTTAAACTCCCCTAATGATGTAAACTAAGAAAACAATGTCATGAAACTATCCTAAGTTTGCAACATGTGGGCATGTATGGGCCCTTATAAATTTAATATGTTTTCAAAAAGAAACTAAGAGGAGCCCTAGGGGGGCTTTGTCCTCTCCTAAATATTTTGTTAAAGGAGATGAAAGGTCCCCTTAACCACCTTTATGTTTCTCAATATCGCTCTATGGTGCGAGAGAAGAGCATACTCAATTATCAAAGTTGATTTATGGTCCCAATGCAAGTGTTTTTATATGTCATAGAAAATAACCTCAACTTAACTTTTACAACCTAAACAATCCATCCATGTGGAAACCAAAGCAAAAGAGGAGAAAATATGGTTCTTTTTACCCCCTAAGTACCTATGTTTAGCTAACCTTTCATATGGGAAAGAAGTCTAAGTGGAGTGCATTTACAAATTGCATGAAAGAAATATTTTGAATGCTAGGGGCCTTTGAATCATCACAAAAACTCTTACAATTTTGAAACTCTAGAAATGTGCACGGATTACAGTTCAGACAGAGGCACAGTGGGTGCACAGTGCGTAGCATGCACAGAGAACATAAGTCGTTTGGGATCACAGTGCGCAAAATGTGCAGAGAACATAATCCCTTTGTGTGCACAGTGCGTTGAGTGCATGTCTGTGGGATGAAATACCCGCGCACGTTCTGATACGCATCGGGGGGCGATTTTGAGTGAAATTATCCTCCTCTAGCTCCAAACTTGGCTCTTGATAGGTAAGGCTAGGCTAGTTTTGGTACTTGCAAGACAAATGAGTCAAAAAGAAGTGCACTCAAATCCCAAATAGGGTGGAAATTGATAACTTTACCCAGTATGGTTGTGAATCTGTTGTGTTTGTTTCATCACTTGGGTGAGAAAAACAAGGGCACTTGCATGTCTAGTTGGGCCTACTAGAGAAGACAGAAGTTAGTGCATGAGTTAAACAATCCAAGCACATGAAATAAACAAGTAAACAAAATAAACAACTAAGGAAATAAAATTGTATTTCATAAGAAACTTTGAACCAAAAACAATCAACCAATGACCAAGATTATGCCACAAATGGATAACTATATTAGTTGGAAAAACACCATAGAGAAAGGAGGACTTATGAGTCCCCTCTTTCTCCTTGGGAGGGCTCTTGAGTTCCCTAATGAAGATATCTTCTTACAATGGTAGAAAAGAAAGAAAATGATGAATAAATCAATGCTTATTCCCTCAAGAGGTGAGTGGAATGGCCTATTGGAATGTTGCTAGAATGTTCCAAGGAGAAAAGAGGATTCTCAAGGGAGGATTGAGGCAGCATAAAAATACTATGAAAATCATAATTTCTTAGTGCACCCATGGCCTCCATTTATAGCATGTCTTCAAGGAAATATTCAACTAGTTTTTAGTGTGAACAAGGAGCCCTTTAGGGAACCCTTTGGTCCTTGACCAACCCTCCATTCGGATTCAGCTCAGATCTGAGGGTCAAATCAAGTTGGGAGTTGGTCCATAAGTGTTTGAGGGGCTGACAAGAACCATAAATGTGTCGTTCATAGGAGTTCACAACTTTTCTCATGTGCAGTCGTGCATATGTTGCATTGTGCGCTCTATGAGATTCTTTGGCCCAGGCACTATGCACGTGCTTCCTTTAGTGAGATGGAACATGTCAATTTTTGCCCAATTGTATAGTTTTTGCCTCTTGGAAATGCATTTTGGTGCTATAGGTGAACTAATAGTTGTTTGGCATTGTTGTATTTCTGTAACCATTTGCATGCAGTGTTGCGGACAAAATTTCAGTGATAACAGGTAGATCTAAATCTCCTGGAAATTTTGTAAATACATGTTGGAGATGTGGAAAATAAGGGCACTACAAGTAGCAGTGTATATCCAAAATTGAGAAAAAGAAGGGATTTGAAGACGCTCCTTCTACAGAAGAAAATACCTCCAAGGAATAAGGAGGGGATGTGTGTTTGATCATGTTGTCATTGATGCCAATGGTTTGATTGATTGATGTCATTAATTGATGTCAAGTTATTG
The DNA here is from genome assembly GCA_009831015.1 of Picea engelmannii. Classification (NCBI taxonomy): domain Eukaryota; kingdom Viridiplantae; phylum Streptophyta; class Pinopsida; order Pinales; family Pinaceae; genus Picea; species Picea engelmannii. Next base: position 2,043,898 of record ML782870.1, on the reverse strand, counting down.
ATTGATGTAAAAGGATTGATTGATTGATGATTGATGTAATATAATATGTATTTTCTTTGATGATAATGCATAGATGAAGATGGATCAATGAGTTCTCATTGATATGATGAACATGGATCAATGAGTTCTCATTGATACATGACGAAGATGGATTGTTGTGGTTTCATTGGTATATGATGCATTGTTGGAAAAATGTATAGATGAATCATTATTGTCTTATCATGATTGATAAGGTGCACAAATGTATGAACTCCAAAGTGTTCCCCTTATGGTGAAAGCCCTCACAGGAAGACGATTTGGGGATTGAGTTATCCTAGAAGAATGGTTGGAGGACCCTTGATCTCATTATTTTCTTATCATGATTGATAAGGTGCACAAATGGATGAACTCCAAAGTGGTCCCCTTATGGTGAAAGCCCTCACGGGAAGACGCTTTACGGATTGATTTATCCTAGAAGAATGGTTGGAGGACCCATGATTGTATGTGGAATAACGAGATGAAGATCAAGGAAATTGTTGGTGAAACTATCCTAGATGTATATTTCTTGTCATGCAATTTCCAGTGGTATGTAGAACGTCACATAACTCCTCATAGTTAGAGAGTTATGGCCATGAGAAGTTGGAGACCCCAGGTTTGGGTAATGGACCCAAGTTTGTTTGATGGGTAATGGTATAAGTTATGATATATTTTCAGACAATACTATTCTATATGAATAGTACATGTCATGCCATTTCTGGTGGTATGTGGAACGTCACATAACTCCTCACGGTTTGAGAGTTATGGCCTTACGACGTTGGAGGACCCTCACATGTCATCTAGAAGCCCCAAAAGGTCAAAGTAGTCAAAGTGGTTTAAGGGATTTTAAAAGGTAAATAATAAAGTGAAGTGATGAGTGTATTATAATTCAAAGTGAATAAAAAATAAATTATTTAAATAATTAATTTAATGGAGAAATTAGAAGTGGGTTAACCCTAAAATAAGGAAAGTGGGGCCAAGTGACCTAGAAGATGTTTTTAAGGAAGCTACTTAAAGAGTATAAATAAGAGGCAAGGCTCTCTCATTTTAATCCCAATTGAGCATATTGAATATCTGTAAGTGTTTGAGGTAACCAAGGATATATAAGCCAAAATTCTGAGGAAAGGTGAAGAAAAGAAGGCTAAAATGCAAGGAAGGATAAATTCTTTTGATGGTACTTTCTAAGGTATGTTATTTACAGGTCATCTCACCATTTTCGCTATAATTTTGTTTCTATAATGATTCATACCGTGAAATTTCTATGAAATTGAGAAAACATACCCAAGTATTTGTGGTAAAAAATTCATATTGTGGGTCGTTGTATTTTGGGAGTTACACTCCGTGGAAAATAGGGTTTGTGGCTAGTCCTGAAACTAGTCAAAAATAGGTGTTTCGGGTAAAAACATCATAAATTCTTCATAACAGATCCAAATTCTGTGAGACAAAATGTGTTGGTTAGGGTATATGCTGCAATATGTGTTTTAACATTTTCAGATCAATTAAATGAACATTTTTTGCGGGTCAGGCTCTACAAGGCCGCTCTCTAGAATAAGCTAGAATTCCACAAGGTATGTCATTTTTTCTATAACTCCTTTTCTGAGAGGTTCCAAGTAGTTCCACCTGGAGGAATTTCATAAAACAAATTGAATAACATTGTGTATCAGTTTCATATATTTATTCATTACAGGTACAAAGTTATGATTATTTCAAGTTGGGGTTGTTGACTAATCCAAAACTAGTCATGGTTGAGACAAGCAGTTGATGAGTTGGCACATACATGAGGTGTATAGTTGATGATGTTGGTACATATTGATGAGTCATTTTTGATGATTATTTGAAACATGATTGGTATATACTTGGTACATGGTTGGATGCACTTGTTTATGGTACAGGTTGATTACAGATTGTTTGGCACAGGTTGGTGCATGGTTGATGCACTTGTTTACATTGATAGATTGATATTTGTTGAGTATTTTTGCCTCATCTCAATTGGTGCTGAGAATGTAAGTTGAGTCTTGCATATAGAGCTGGTGATCTTGTAGAGTTGTACTCTATTCAATTGTTGTTGAAAAACCCCTGGATTGAAGTCCATAATAAAAAGAAAAATTGTACATATATCTTGTGTTCTTTGTGTTCCTTGTGGAGATGATTTGTTGATGATATGTTGCTGATATGTATTCACATCTAACTAATTATAAATGAAAAAAAGGAGTAATGAGAAAATGTCAAATGTTAACTAAGGAGTTTTGTGTAAGAGGGAAGTTTTGGGAAAAATATCCCCACACTCATTCACCCCCCCCTCTAAGTGTGGTAGGTGTGTCCAACAATTGGTATCAGAGTGGGCCTTCACTACAAGCCTTAAAAAGCTTGAACGAGATCCATAGACACACAAATGGATGATGAATTTCCAATCCTTGATGAGGAAAACTATTCCACTTGGAGAATAGAGATGAGATTATATTCGAAGACAATGGGAGCATCTATTTGGAAGGCAACCATCGGTGGATATGTTTCGTTGAAGAACAAGTCAAAGTTTGTAGCTCAAAGGGAAGGAAAGAAGAATGATGCATTAGCTCTCAAGACCATTCTTAGTGGACTCTCAAGCCCTATCAAAGAGAGCATGGGACAATGGACTTTCGCCAAGGATCTATGGCTAAAGCTAGAGGAGACATATCAAAGCAAGAAGGAGAAGGAAGAAATTGAAGACCACTCCATCAAGATCATCAAAGGTAAAGAATCATCAAAAAATCTTGAATGTATTGTTTCTAAATGTGATTTTGAAAACATTTCAAGTGAATATAAAGAATCAAGTAATGATAACACAAAGGAAAATCTTGAAGACATTTCAAACAAAGGAAAAAAATCATGTGATGGTGTTAGCAATAAGGAAGATATTGAAGGTAAAGAATCTCCCAAGACTCTTGATTGCAATAATTCAAAGTGTGATGATGTTGAATTTTTATCAAGTGAAGAAGACGATATAGAAACAGTTTGTGTAAAGTTTGATGATAGTTATCCCATGGAAATAATAGAAGTAAATCTATTAGAACTTCAAAAGGAAAATTAAGAGGATTTATACATGTATAGGAGTGATCATTTTTATACACACTATAACTATCTTTAGGATAACACTAAGAAGTTTATTAGGAGGAGTCAAAGGCACATATTGAAGTTAAAGGGAATGCTCAAAGAATAAGAAGAGAGTTCTAAATTAGAAGAAAAGGAAGAAGATATCACAAAACTAAAGAATGGAAAAGAAGACATGAATATAGATGATGAGATTAGCAAAAGTTTTGAAACCATTATTCATCTCAAGACCCAAATTGAAGAAGCCAAAAGAATAGAGGAACTATTGAATATTCAAATAAATGAAAAGGAAGAGTCATGTTGTAAGCTAGAAGCTGAAATTGTTGACCTTAGAAAGAAGGTAGAGAAGTCAAACAAATTCTTGAATAGCTGAAGAATCTTGGATGAGATATTGGAAAGTCAAAGACCACCATGTGATAAATCAGGTCTTGGATACAAAGGAGAAGATACACACGTTGAAGAAAGCACCTCAAAGAAGCCTGAGGTAAGTCCATCAAAGAAGGAAGACAATGTTGAAAAACAACCATCTACACAAGACAAAGAAGATTTCAAAAGAACAAAGCAAGGAAGACATCAAGAAGCTAATTTTGGGACACCAAAGAAAAGGTATGAAAGTATTTTTCATGGGCATTGTTATTGATGTAATGGATATGGTCACAAATATTTTGAATGTAGATATTATGAAAGGATATATAATGGAAGATTCTATAACACCACAAGGTGTTGGATATGTGATCAAGTAGGACATATTGCTGTTCACTGTAACTCTATGAGATGCTACAGTTGTAGTGGATTTGGCCACAAATCCCAGAAGTGATGGAACAAAAGAAGAAAGTCCATGATGAGGACTTCACATAGCATGGTTAGAAGAAGGAATGAAGTAAGAAAGGGAGATATCTTTGAAAAGATGGATGCTCAGAGCTCAAGTTCTGAGGAGAAGGGCCATCTACAGAAGTGGGTGAAGAAGATAGAGCAGCTAGATCAGAATGAAAGACTGAAGGGAAGTACAAAAGTGTCATCTACTGAGGCACACGCTGGTGATAGTGGTGGCAGTCACGTGCATACACGTGCTGACCTTGAATAGGTCGTGTACACACATGCTCTATTGTGCAGTAGGCTGCGTATATGTTGTAAAGCCTTGGGAAAAAGGCAATGCACATGGCTTGGAGTTTGATGTGATGGTATAACTCTATATTGCAGGGTCTGACATTGTTTATTCTAGGTTATGACTGTTAGAATATAGAGGATTGTGCTCGTTTAACCATTGACGATACCCTCGTCACCCAACCACAGGCCGAAGCCACCCTCCGAGCACCTTGACCTTAACCGAGAAGAGAATCCTGGCTGCAATCAATAGCCAAGAGAGGCTAAATGCACCAAGAAAGAGAATAGAAACTAAATTGAACAGATGATCCCACCCAGAAGCTAGCGCACCACTTTCCAACTCTCCCAGAAAACTTGCACACAAAACTGTTGTTGCCTGCAACTACCTGCACAGATTTAGCTCTCACTGCAACTGCTGAGATGTGAAATAATGAAATTGGCAACCTGTATTTATAGTGGACTGGCCAGTCTAAATGGGGCCGACTTCTTCTTCTGGGCATCAATAAATTCAATTTAAATATATTTGTTCAGCCGACAACTTGTCTAGGGTTTCCTTTAATTCTTTTCTTCCTTCCGGAGGATTCTAGTCTCGTCATAGGTCACAATAGAGGTTCATATCTCCCGAAGCTACCATAATATTAACACTCCCTCCTAGCTAGGGAGGTATGGTCTTGAGCACAACAAACCATTCAACTGGTAGCACCACGAGCACCTGTCATTATTATGCGACTAGATAATCTCCTATGACAACTGGTACAATATCAATTAATAGAACACACCTATGTCTATTCCAGTAGTACACAACTACTCAAACTTGTGAAACACAATCACAAATAGTAGCATATCTACTATCATTCATTCTTCATAACAAATATCTGATAGCAATCTACATGGAAACAATATTATGACAAGAACTTAATCATCTAGACCAATCTTTCACTCGCGTCTGTGAGATCTGAAAGAGTGTCTTCCCTTAGTATAAAACATCAATAATAATCATCTTGATTCTTGGCCAATCTTTCACTCACATCTGTGAGGTCTGAAAGAATGTATGCCCTCAATATAGAGTATCAATAATGGGCTATCTGCCCCATTCTTCTAAACCAAAGAAGAAGGATTGTTTCTGATTTCTGAACCTGGACCATTTCCCACCTTGGGCCATTCTTCCGACACTAAACAAAGTGTAACCTAGAGAGATTTGTTGGATTACTGAGAGGGGGGGTGAATCAGTAATAACGTAATTATAATCCTTTTTCTTCAAATGTTATATCAATGTAGAATTATTATCTAATAATGAGCAGTAATAAATAAACAATCACACACATACACAGTACACCATTGTTTTACGTGGAAACCCAAATCGAGAGAAAACCACAGAATGTTTTTTCTTATATGTCTTGAAAAATTACATTCATTGGAAGCACCAACTTCCTTTGTTTTCCAGCTACAACTGGAAGGAGGCTCCAACCCCCTAGTTTCTCAGGCTACAACCCGAGGGAAGCTCCAACTCCACAAATATTTGGCTACAACCAGAAGGAGGCTACAACCCCCAATGTTCTCCGGCTACAACCGGAAGGTGGCTACAACCACCTGTCCTTGCCCCGTCCTGCCACCCTGAAGTAGAAGTAGAATGATGGAACCACTGTCACACTATCACTGTGAGATATACTGCTGTAAACCTATACCAATAAGTCTAAACCATGCATCAACCTGTACCTCAACTTGTAATCAACCTGTACCATAAACAAGTGCATCAACCATGCACCAACCTGTAATCAACCTGTACCATAAACAAGTGCATCAACCATGCACCAACCTGTAATCAACATGTACCATAAA
>ML782870.1:2004874-2017336 GCA_009831015.1 Picea engelmannii | reverse complement strand
CCCGAAAGGCATGACCAACCATTCGAAAAGGCCCTCCTTGGATTTGAATGCAGTCTTCCACACATCAGAGGGTTCGATTGGTACCTGGTGATACCCAGACTTCAAGTCGATCTTGCTGAAATATTTTTCCCCCTTGAGTTGGTTCAGAAGGTCATCAATCCGTGGGATCGGGTACCTATTACGGACAATGATCTTGTTCAGTGCCCGATAGTCAATGCAGAGTCTCCAAGTCCCATCCTTCTTCTGCACCAACACGATCGAGCTCCCACAGGGTGATGAACTCAACCAGATGTGATGTTTCTACAACAGCTCCTGAATCTGCCTCTTGATTTCGTCATTCTCCAGAACAGATCGCTGATAGATGGGTCCATTGGACAGCGACGCACCTGGGGTCTGTAACACCCCGTTTCCCCCAGCTTGTAAATATAACTGGACTGGCCAAGAACTATGGCAAACTCATAAATATGAATATGTGATGTAAATGGACCCTGAGGAAGAGGTCAATGAATGCGAATAACATTTTTAATTTATTGCAGAAATGCTGAGAGGGGATGTGCAGAAAAGAGACCACGATGGTGGTGGAAGGCACCTGGAACAGGGGTGTTAACTTCCATCGAGAATTAAATACCGTATTTGGACTCCATTGGCCCAGAGAACCAAAAGCGGCTCGCTGGCCCTGAAATTTAATGCCTTGCAGGCTGACAGGTTGATGGCTTAGTGAGGGATGGGGAGGTGAACCGCCTATCCATAGAGCCATCAGGCCTGATCGGCGTGAGGGTAACCGTGCCACACGCAACCTCGCGAGAGGATAAGGCGTATGGAAGAAGTGATTGAGGAGGGTAGACGCGAGGGGAACTCTGGCAATTTTTACGCAGAGTGAGTGATAGCAGAGAGGAAGGATTGCAACCTTCGCTCCTGGTCACTGGCAGATGGAGAGACGCAGTCTCACAACATCATGGTCTCAGCTAGAGGGTGGCTAGTGGTAAATCCGTCGGGAGTCACTACGCCTACGGTTGGGTGGAAACGAGCACCCCTTTCAGCAGTCGTACCCAGTTTTGAAGTTATTTCTGATAAGTGTTTTACCTATTTCTTCTTGAAATTCAAATACTGATATATATGCTCGTAGAACTATGAAATTGTGAACGATTACAGTATGAGAATGTTTGTGCAGTGTTTTGATAAGAAATAATAGATATATGCTTATAATAGGAAGTCCCTGCGTGGCTTATGTTGATAAATGAATTTAGTTATGCATGAGTTGAATCAAGTCAGACTTCCAGTCTGTCCTTGAGAGTTTTGTTTCCCCTTACCCATCTCCAGGGATGCCCCGGAATAGATCTCATCATAGAGACTTTCCCTCCTTAGAAAGGTTCACCAAGAACCCAGAAAAGGGACTTAAATGGGCAAGTCCTAATAACCCTGTACGAGGAGGAATGACCCTCTTAAGGTTTCGAAGATAGTAGAGTAGGGATAAGTAACAACTCGATGAATGAGATCTCGTCGGAAGACCCATGGTCATTCACGACCATCAATTTGCTGGAAGTAGTAAGAGCGTTACACCTCTTGCTCCTTTCCCTCCATCTTCATGAATAGCGAGGAAATAGGGATCGTTGGTCCCCAAGGTCCATGAGAACATTTGGACCGTTGATCTTTCCACGTCCACGAAGTAGTGGGATAAATACGCGAGGTGGGACAGACCTGAGCCGTCAGATCGGCTAGAGAGGGAGACCTGGACCGTTGGTTTCTACGTCCGAGGTGTCCCAAGTTAAGCATATAGAAGGGGGAAGATAGACAGTCGTTGGATCTCATTCAAAAATCCCATCAGCCATTAGATCGGGTTAAGATGCTTGGAGTTTAGTCTCTGGAGTGTGTGCAAGAAGAATGGATTTAGACCGTTAGATCTTGGTCCAATTACCCGTCAGTCGTCAGATCAGACTGGAGCTGTCCGGAGGTTTACTATCGGGAGTCCAGCCATCAGCATATCGGGATTCTCAAGGACAAGAAAATCGAGACACTTCAAGTCTCGAAACGCCGGGAAGATCTGGACCATCCATTTGAGAATACCCGTGGTGGAGATCAAAGTTTACTATCGGGAGTCGGGATATCGACATTCCTATGGATAGGAGATCGGGGAAACTCCATAGTGAAAACCCCCGATACAATCAGAGCCGTCCATCTGATTGGGACAGGTGGCAACCATTGGGATTCATCGGCATTTGGGCCATCGGGACTCACACAGATAAGTTCTTTTTGGGTTGGTGTTCGGTGAAGTTCAAGGCTTAACCTAGACCGTCCATCCATTTAGGATGTGTGTCGGAGATCCAAAGAAAGTCGGGGATCGACATATTAGAGATTTCATGGACACGAAATCTCTGCATTTCGGAATCGCGAAGTCTGAAACCCCGATGAGTGGGGGCCAGCTGTCAGCACATCAGAGAAGGAGGATAGTGCCATCGTGAGGGGCCAACTGTCAGCATAGCGGGAAGTCAGGATTCGAGGGATCGGGAATCCCATGAGCCAATGCATTTTGGCATTGAAAACCCCGTATCCCCAATGGGGAATAAGACTGTGGTCATGAGGATCATGGTCATGTGAGCTAGGAGCCTAGCCAGGAGAGCTAGCACGAAAAAGGGCGCGTCGAGATTCGAGGAATCGCGAGTCCTGAGGACATTCGCATTTCGACTTTGGAAAGTATGAAACCCTAATGGGGGACAAGGCTACGGTCTTGTGAGATAAAGGTCACGTGGACTAAGAGCTTAGCCTGGAGGGCTAAGCAGAAGTTGGAGCATGTTGGGATTTTGAATTCCAAAACCCCGATAGGAGGATATAAGGCTGCGGTCTTATGGGAGCGGTCATATGGATGAGAGGGCATAGCCAGGAGGGGCTAAGGCTGGAAGAGAGCTCATCGGAGATCAAGAAATCAAGAGTATAGGAACCCTCTACATTAGAAAGGATGAAACCCCGAAAACCTAGAATTTTCCATCAGGGAAAGACCATGGCTAGGTGCAGAAAGCCGTATAGGCGAATGAAAGACCCGTGGATTGAGATTGGCATTTTGCTGCTGCAAGCTTCAGGGATTCTCATTGTTGAGAACTAAACAAAAATTTTTGACTTTAGGTAGTGGGTGTGTTACAAAGTGGTATCAGAGCATGGTTACAACACTCGGCCTGATTGGGCTCATGCACGAGTCGCACATAAACTCCGTTCGAAGCACTCCTACGAGGAGTAACCCCCTAACTTGACTCTCTTGTCTAGGATTAAAAACGTGGAAAATGAGAACCTGGTTGCGTATGCATGTGAAAGAGTTATGAATTTATGCGCAAATTATAAAAATGAATTTAACTCTTGACTAATAACCAACATTTGTCTTTTCACTCAAGCGGACGATCAACCACAGGAATCTACAGATGCAGAGTATGGTGACTCACCAAGAGGTGGGAGAAGGCTCCCACCACAGAGACGAAGAGTCTGACGAAAGAAGAGCAATAGGAACCCCTCCAGACCTAGCTGAGACTGTGAGGAGTCTCATGGTCGAATTGCAAAGTTGCAAGGCCGATAATGAAAGGATGATGAAAGAACAAGAAAAGAAAACAGAAATTAATGTAGTTCTACTGCAGAGCTTATCCGACCTACAGCGAAAAATGCAGCATGAACCTGAGATGCAGAATCATGGTCGTGTCACTGGCCATACTGAGAGAAGCACATCAAGAAAGGTCTACCCCAGAGGTAAAGGACCAGTGCCAGACGATTCCACTGAGAAGGAAGCTGGTGATTCAGAAGGCTCTTCCAGCAGTAGGACCAGTTCCTATTCTCAAAAGAAACAGAAGAAGCAAAAGACTTCCAAGAGTCGTAAGTTTGAGGAATTCAAAAAGGCCAAACCTCCCTCCTTCGATAGTGAGATAAAGAAGGGAGAGGATGATGAGGCCTGGCTGTTGGGACTAAAGAAATATTTCAGAGTCCATGATTTTTCAGAGAATTTGAAGGCCCGAGTGGCCACTTTCAATTTGCACGGAAAGGCTTCCATCTGGTGGGAAGACCTTAAGAATATGAAAGGGGTCCGTGAGGAGGATCTGTCTTGGAAACGATTCGAGAAGTACTTCCGAAAGAAGTATTTGTCGGAAAGATATTTTGACGAGAAGGCTAAAGAGTTCTATGAACTTAAACTGGGATAACTTACTATGGAGGAATATGTCAACAGATTCCTCGACTTATTGGGATACGTACTCTACATCAAAGCTGAGAAGGCAAAGGCACAACGCTTCATCAGTGGGCTACCCAAAGAATACCGGAACTGAATCGAATTCGACGAGCCAAAGACCTTAGAAGACACTATACGAAAGGCAACATATTGTCATGAACAATATGGACATCGGGCAGAGCCTCGTGGAGACTGGAAACAGAAGAATGGTTCAAGATTTCAGAAGAAGGGGAGCAAATCCTTAGGATTTAAAAACTACAAAAAGAACCCCAGAATGAACTTCCTAACCTGGAGTGTACTCCAGCAGAACTTTCCCTCAGTGGACGGAAATAAAACTTCTGGACCTATGCCAATAAAGACTGATAACCCAAAGAGGAAACCTTTGGAATGTTGGGATTGCAAAGGAGAGCATCTCCAGAGAGACTGTCCACACCGACAACAGAATAGTCATAAAGTCTATAACCTTCAGGAATCTACCACAGTCAACGATGTGGCAAGGAGTGTGCCACAGATTTATGCAGCCTTGGATAATAACCAAGCTGACCACCAAGCATCAGTGGTGGAAATAGAAGGTATGATTTTCAACCACCTAGTGTCTGTTTTGATTGACCCTGGTTCAAATTTGAGTTATATAGCCCCTAGAGCTGTTGATAAGTGTAAATTATAGCCACAGAAGAGAACTAAACCATGGTTGGTACAATTAGCCACTGGCACCTAAAGAAAGGTAGTAGAGGTCATACCAACTTGTCAATTTATGATGGGTGAATTCCCCACCCAAGCAACCCTTAAAGTATTACCCCTGGGATCATACAATCTATTGATTGGTATGGACTGGCTGGCCGCCCATAAAGACAAACTAGATTGTTACTATAAAACCTTAGAATGTGTGAGCAAAGAAGGAAAAAGTATAACCCTTCAGGGGATCTGAAAACCGGTCTCAGTGAGACAAATATCAACCCTGCAAATGAGGAAGTATTGCCAAAAGGGATGTCCCCTATATGCAATACAGGTGTTGAAAACAACCGAAGGTGCAAAACCAAGCCCCGATGATCACCCTATCCTGAGAGAATACCGAGATGTGTTTCCAGAGGAGGTACCGGGACTACCTCCGAGAAGAGACATTGACTTCTCGATAGAACTCGCACCAGGAGCGGTGTCGGTGTCTAGGACACCCTACCGGATGAGCACACCTGAGTTAGTTGAACTCAAATTGCAATTGAAAGAAATGATGGACAAGGGTTATATTTGACCCAGCGTGTCCCCATGGGGAGCACCAGTCCTATTTGTGAAAAAGAAGGATGGCACCCTTAGACTGTGCATAGACTACAGACAACTTAATAAAGTAACCATAAAGAACAAATACCCCTTGCCCAGGATCGATGACCTATTCGATCAGTTGGGAGGTGCAACTGTTTTCTCAAAGATTGACTTGAGTTCAGGTTTCCATCAAGTCCGAATCAAGGGTGCAGACATCCATAAAACCGCTTTCCGGACACAGTATGGTCATTATGAGTTTGTGGTAGTGCCATTTGGGTTAACCAATGCCCCTGCCACTTTCATGTGCTTAATGAACAATGTACTCAGTAAATTTCTAGATAAATTTGTACTAGTTTTCATTGATGTCATATTAATCTACTCTAAGAATAGAGAAGAACATGAAGAACATCTTAGACTTGTGCTGCAAGTGCTAAGAGAGCATCAACTCTATGCCAAATTTAGTAAATGTGACTTCTTTCAGAAGAAAATACACTACTTGGGACATGTTCTGTTCGAGGAAGGGGTTGTAGTAGATCCTGATAGGATCAGGTCTATCATGGAATGGCCTACCCCAAAGGATGTCTCAGACATCAGATCCTTTATGGGATTGGCAGGATACTATAGGAGATTTATAAAAGATTTCTCCAAGATTGGTTGTCCAATCACTGCCCTCCAGAAGAAGGGGACAAAATTCCTGTGGACACAGCGATGTGAAAGAAATATTCCAAACCCTGAAACATCTACTGACCCATGCACCCATGTTGAAAATCGCTGACCCAGAAGCTGACTTCCTTGTGTGCACCGATGCCTGTAAGGAAGGGCTTGGAGGATTCCTTATGTAGGAAGGAAAGGTGATCTTCTATGAATCCCTAAAGTTGAATGAACATGAGGTCAACTATGTGACTCATGATCTGGAACTGGATTCCATAGTGCACGCCTTAAAAATGTGGAGGCATTACCTCCTGGGAAGGAAATTTGTACTTATGACGGATCACTGTGGATTGCGGTATTTGTTTGATCAACCCAAGCTCAATGCTAGACAAGCTACATGGATGGCCCTCCTTAGCGAATTTGATTTTGAGATCAAACACATCAAAGGGAAGGAAAATAGGGTGGCCGATGCCCTAAGCAGAAGCATGAAAACGATTCACCTAGCAGCGGTGAGTACCTATGAGACAGATGTCAAGAACAGAGTCAAAAAGGCACAAGAAACAGATCCTTTCGTTCGAAATGTGACCCTGTACCTACAACAAGAACCCACTGGAGTAAAATATGAAAGCTATCAGATGACCGAAGGAGGCCTGCTCACTTACAAAGATAGACTGTACATTCCCAATTGTGACAAATTGAAGAGGTTCATCATGGATGAACTACATAAAAGACCCTACACCGGTCACCCAGGATACCAGAAAATGATCACTGCCACCCGGAAGAAATTTTATTGGCCCGGATTGAAGAAGGACGTATCCAAATATTTGACCCAATGCATAGAATGCCAACAGGTTAAAGCAGAACATCGACACCCAACAGGATTACTACACCCTTTACCCATCCCAGAATGGAAATGGGAAACCATCTCCATGGATTTTATCACTGGATTGCCAACCTCAACCAAACAGAATGACGCCATTATGGTAGTGGTGGATAAACTGAGCAAGTCTGGTCATATCATTCCCGTCAAATCAACCTACAAGGCGATAGATATTGCCCAGATATTCATGAAAGAGGTATTCCGACTGCACGGTATGCCGAGGGAGATAATATCTGACAGAGACACAAAATTTACTTCCAATTTTTGGAAATAACTGATGGCGGTTTTAGAGACCAAATTGTTGTTTAGTACCACCTATCACCCTCAAACTGATGGACAGACAGAAAGAGTAAATAAAATATTAGAAGATATGTTAAGGATGCATGTAATGCATCAACCCAGGAAATGGGAAGACTACCTACCATTGGTAGAATTTGCCTACAACAACGACTACCAAGCATCCTTAAAGATGAGCCCCTTCGAGGTTCTCTATGGTAGGCCATGTAATACTCCAGTCAGCTAGAGTAACCCTGTAAACAGGATTTCTATTGGACCTGATATGTTGAAAGAAATGGAACAACAAGTGACTCAGATAAAACAAAATCTGAAGATCGCTCAGAACCGCCAGAAAAGTTATGCTGATCAAAAGAGAACTCCAAGAGAGTTCAAAATGGGAGACCATGTATATCTCAGAATTAAGCCCAGAAGGAGTTCCCTGAAAATGGGAGCTTGTGCCAAATTGGCACCCTGGTATTGTGGACCCTTTGAGGTTCTAGACAAAGTGGGACCTGTAGCCTATCGGCTAGCACTTCCTCCCACAGTAAAAGAACATAATGTTTTCCATGTTTCATTATTGAAGAAATATGTACATGATGCTAATCATATAATTGATTGGTCTGTGATCCAGGTGGAACCAGAGGGAGAATTTCTACCAGAACCCCAATGCATACTGGACAGAAAGGAAACCCCGCTCCAGAACAGAACCATTGCACAGGTCAAGGTGCAGTGGAAACATTTTGTCCCAGATGAGGCTACATGGGAAATGGAGGATGCCATGAGACAGGCATATCCGATTTTGTTTACTTATGTACATGAAATTCATGTTAGTAGATAAGAACATCGAGGACGATGTTTCCTTTTTAGGGGGAGGGAATTGTAACACCCTGTTTCCCCCAACTTGTAAATATAACTCGACTGGCCAAGAACTATGGCAAACTCATAAATATGAATATGTGATGTAAATGGACCTTGAGGAAGAGGTCAATGAATACGAATAACATTTTTAATTTATTGCAGAACTGCTGAAAGGGGATGTGCAGAAAAGAGACCACGATGGCGGTGGAAGGCACCTGGAACGGGGGCGTTAACTTCCACTGAGAATTAAATACCGTATTTGGACTGCATTGGCCCGGAGAACCAAAAGTGGCTTGCTGGCCCTGAAATTTAATGCCTTGCAGGATGACAGGTTGATGGCTTAATGAGGGATGGGGAGGTGAACCGCCTATCCGTAGAGTTGTCACGCCTGATCGGCATGAGGGTAATCTTGCCACACACAACCTCGCGAGAGGATAAGGTATATGACAGAAGTGATTGAGGAGGGTAGACGCGAGGGGAACTCTGGCAATTTTTACGCAAAGTGAGTGATAGCAGAGAGGAAGGATTGCAACCTTCTCTCCTGGTCACTGGCAGACGGAGAGATGCAGTCTCACAGCATCGTGGTCTCAGCTCGAGGGTGGCTAGTGGTAAATCCGTCGGGAGTCACTACGCCTACGGTTGGGTGGAAACGAGCACCCCTCTCAGCAGTCGTACCCACTTTTGAAGTTATTTCTGATAAGTGTTTTACCTATTGCGTCTTGAAATTCAAATACTGATATATATGCTCGTAGAACTATGAAATTGTGAACAATTATAGTATGAGAATGTCTGTGCAGTGTTTTGATAAGAAATAATAGATATATGCTTATAATAGGAAGTCCCCGCGTGGCTTATGTTGATAAATGAATTTAGTTATGCATGAGTTGAATCAAGTCAGACTTCCAGTCCGTGCTCGGGAGTTTTGTTTCCCCTTACCCGTCTCCAGGGATGCCCCAGAATAGATCTCATCACAGAGACTTTCCCTCCTTAGAAAGGTTCACCAAGAACCCAGAAAAGGGACTTAAATGGGCAAGTCCTAATAACCATGTATGAGGAGGAATGGCCCTCTTAAGGTTCCGAAGATAGTAGAGTAGGGATAAGTAACAACTCGACGAACGAGATCTCGTCGGAAGACCCATGGTCATTCACGACCATCAGTTTTCCGAAAGTAGTAAGAGCATTACACCTCTTGCTCCTTTCCCTCCATCTTCGTGAATAGCGAGGAAATAGGGATCGTAGGTCCCCAAGGTTCATGAGAACATTTGGACCATTGACCTTTCCATGTCCACGGAGTAGTGGGAGAAATACGCGAGGTGGGACAGACCTGAGCCATCAGATCGGCTGGAGAGGGAGACCTGGACCATTGGTTTCTACGTTCAAGGTGTACCATGTTAAGCATATAGAAGGGGGAAGATCGACAGTCATTGGATCTCATTCAGAAATATCGTCGGTAGTTAGATCGGGTTAAGATGCTCGGAGTTTAGTCTCTGGAGTGTGCGTAGGAAGAACAGATTTAGACCGTTAGATCTTAGTCCAATTACCCGTCAGCCATCGGATCGGACCGGAGCTGTCCGGAGGTTTACTATCGGGAGTCTAGCCATCGGCATATCGGGATTCTCAAGGACAAGAAAATCGAGACACTTCAAGTCTCGAAATGCCGGGAAGATCTGGACCGTCCGTTTGAGAATACCCATGGCGGAGATCGAAGTTTACTATCAGGAGTCGGGATATCGACATTCCCGTGGACAGGAGATCGGGGAAAATCCATAGTGAAAACCCCCGATACAATCAGAGCCATCCATTTGATTGGGACAGGTGGCAACCATCGAGAGTCATCGGCGTTTGGTCCATCGGGACTCACACAGATAAGTGCTTTTTGGGTTGGCATTCGGCAAAGTCCGAGGCTTAACCTGGACCGTCCATCCATTTAGGATGCATGTCGGAGATCCGAAGAAAGTTGGGGATCGGCATATCGGAGATTTCATGGACATGAAATCTCTGCATTTCGGAATCGCAAAGTCCAAAACCCCGATGAGTGGGGGCCAGCTATCAGCACATCAGAGAAGGAGGATAGTGCCATCATGAGGGGCCAGCTGTCAGCATAGCGGGAAGTCGAGATTCGAGGGATCGAGAATCCCGTGAGACAATGCATTTTGGCATTGAAAACCCCGTAGCCCCGATGGGGAATAAGACTGTGGTCACGGGGATCATGGTCATGTGAGCTAGGAGCCTAGCCAGGAGAGCTAGCGTGAAAAAGGGCGCGTCGAGATTCGAGGAATCGTGAGTCCTGAGGATGTTTGCATTTCGACTTTGGAAAGTTCGAAACCCCGATGGGGGACAAGGTTGCGATCTTGTGAGATAAAGGTCACGTGGACTAAGAGCTTAGCCTGGAGGGCTAAGTGGAAGTTGGAGCGCGTTGGGATTTTGATGTCCAAAACCCCGATAGGAGGATATAAGGCTGCGGTATTATGGGAGTGGTCATATGGACAAGAGGGCATAGCCAGGAGGGGCTGAGGCTGGAAGAGAGCTCATCAGGGATCGGGAAATTGAGAGTATAGGAACCCTCAACATTAGAAAGGATGAAACCCCGAAAACCTGGAATTTTCCATCAGGAAAAGACCACGGTTAGGTGCAAAAAGCTGTATAGGCGAATGAAAGACCCGTGGATTTGGATTGGCATTTTGCTGCTGCAAGCTTTGGGGATTCTCATTGTTGAGAACTAAACGAAATTTTTTGACTTTAGGTAGTGGGTGTGTTACAGGGTCAGATCGATGGGGTGTTTGACCTGGCAGTGTAGAGGCACCCCTATGGGGGAGGTGAATATGTCCTCGTACTCCTCCACGACCTTATCCATCTATTTTTTTCATGCAGCGGGGCCCTACCTGGAGGTCATGGCCATAGTCTTCCTCTTTCCCTAAGGTCGGATCATCAAGAAATCAAATTTCCTGGTTTTGGAAATGAGCTTACTGCATTGTTTTGTAGTAACCAAAGAGATGGTGGTAGGCGGTGTTATCTCCGGTATCCTGTACAACTTATTGCCCAAAGTGATAATAACAGCACAAGGCCTGGACTCATACATAACATGTCACTTCCACAAGTACGGTTGGCCTAGTAATACATCAGAAACATCAAGAGGAGAAATGTCACATAATACCTCATCCATGAAGGGCTTGATGTTGTAGGAAAGGTGACATTGTTGACTGACGCGGAGGTCCTGTCCTTGGTGCAACCACCCGATGGTGTATGGTTGTGGGTGTGATGTGGTTGGCAAGCCCAGCTGCTTCACGACCTCTACCGAGATGAGGTTCTTCTGGCTCCCACTGTCGACAATGAACTGCAATGGGGAACCCTTTACCCACATCTTGGAATGGAAGAGACGCTCCACCTCCTCTGGATCTTCTGGTTCCTCCTTCTGGATCTTCGTGGTGGAAACAGTGGCATTAGGCTCTGCATCGATAATCTGCTTCCCCCTGTCATTCCCCTTTTCAGGTTCTGATTCAGAGTCGAAGCATGCATCCGATTCAGAAGCCTTCAACTCGGCTACCAATGACTGCTTGGCCCGACACTCACTTGTGTTGTGAGTGGAGCTCTTATGGAACTCACACCACTTCCCCGTGTCCTTTTTTGGCTTCGTGGTGTTGTTCTTTGCTTGTGGCTTTGGTGGGTTGTCATGGGCTGCCCCACCTTGGCTTGGTCCTTTGTTTTGTGGTTTGGGGGTACCTTTCCCTTGCTTCTGATTTGTAGACCCAAAGTCTCGCCTCTTCTGTTTGAACTTCTACTCAATCTTGGTAGCATATCGGTATGCCACACCAAGAGAGGAGATGTCGAGGAACTCCATTTCCTCTTGAATGTATCTATGCAGACAACTACGGTATTTTAACACCAAATGTTTCTCTAAATCTTTGATACCCAACTTTGTGCGTAGGCTATGAAACAGATTCGTCATCTCATGCACATCTTGGTCCCTTTGTTGCGGCAGCATAGTCCATTGTATGTATTTGTCCTCATAGCTCCCCACAGGATAATATTGTTCCTTGATGGCATCTCAGAAATAATTCCAAGTGGGTGCAGCTGATAAAAAAGAGGGTTCTCTCTCGTCCTGTTGCTCCGAGTAGGTTTCCCACCAGTCCTTGACATGGGGGGTGGCTTTGAGGAGTGAAAAAATAATCTTTTCTCGGCCAGAAAAGTCATGAACCAATAAATATCCTTCTAACAGATTCAACCATCTATCTACGACATCTGCATCTATTTGGCCCTCAAATATGGGAATGTCAAAGTTTACTTGTACCTTAAAAGGAGTGGCGCCTCCAGAGTGGTTGTTGGATGTCGATGCACCGCCAGT
>ML782870.1:1984884-1995751 GCA_009831015.1 Picea engelmannii | reverse complement strand
TCAGTAATCCAACAATTGGTATCATAGCAGTTTCCTTAAGAAATCAGTTTAACCATTGAAAGGTAGATCATGGAGAGCAACAACATGTATAAAAATGGAATACCACAGTTTTATGGACAGAAGTATGCCTTTTGGAGCATAAGGATGAAGACATATATACAAGAACATGGATTTGAAATTTGGTAATCAATTGTAGATGGATTCATAGCACCAGCAGTTCCACCGACAAATGACAGAGCTATGAAACTCAATCAGAATAATTCCAAATCCACAAATGCAATTTTGAATGGTCTTGGAGAATCAGTATTCACCAAAGTTGCACATTGTAAATCCGCTAAAGAGATTTGGGACAAACTTCGAAATATTTATGAAGGAGATTCAAAATTCAAAGCAACAAAGATTCAAACTTACAGAGGTTAGTTCGAACAACTAAATATGAAGGAAGATGAGAACATTGCATCTTAATTTTTACGAGTCGTTGAAAAAGTAAATGCAATCTTGGGATTGGGAGAATAAATCAAAGAATCTGTAATTGTTCAAAAGGTACTAAGATCTCTTCCTATGATATTTGACCCTAAGATATCAGCACTAGAAGAAAGAGCAAATCTAAACTCAATAAGCATGGACGAACTACATGGAATCTTCACAGCATATGAAATGAGAACTAAACAGGAAAATCGAGATATAAAAGAAGCAAACTTCAAAGCATCCAAAAGGTCAAAGAAAAAGGGAAAGAAAAAAGAAAAAGAACATAGCAGCAACAGTGACGTCTCGGAAGATGATGAAGAAGTGGCCAACTTTGTCAGAAGATTGAACAAGGGAACCAACGACGGGTATAGAGGTAAGCTTCCTTTGATTTTTTTTAATTGTGATGGTATTGGCCATTTTGATAACAAATTTCCTCATAAGAAAAAGAGAAATGATGAAGGTTACTCAAATAGCAAACAAACATATAAAGGAAAAAGAACCATAAAGAAAGTTTTCAAGAAAATCTTATTCACCAAAGAAGACATCTCGTCATCAGATGAAGATGAATTCAGTGACAGTGAGAGAGAAAGAGTTATATTCATTGTAGTAGGAGACTCTGATAATGAAGACTCTGAAGAAGAATATGAATAGGACAAAGAGGTGGAAGTTGACTACCGAGAAGAATTGTTGTGCACCATAGAAGTTATCAGAAGAGAAAATAAGAAAAACAAGAAACCACAAGTGGAAATAGACAAGAAAGAAGACACTTAAGAACTAAAACAAATGATCACAAGTTTGAAGGTTCTAATTGAAGAAGATAAAAGAATTGAAGAAGCACTCAAAGAACAACTAGAAGAAAGAGACAGGATCATTGGAAATTTGGAAGAAGAACTTTTCACATTAAGAAAGGATCGTCAAAAAAAAAATATGCAGAACAATGCAAAAGTTTTGATTGACATTATCAGCAGTCAAAAACCTCATCATGATAAGTCCGGACTTGGATACAATCATAAATAAAAGGGATCAAGCTCCAAAACAACAAAACAAGAAACATATCCAAAAATTTATGCAGAAACAATCAAAGGGGATAGGAAGGTCTACAAAGAAAATTACAAGGACACTCCTCCACCGAGAGGATTTAGATTTCAAAATCAATGACCGACAGAAACATATAGGTCTCAGGAAGAATAAGGATTCATAAGAGTACCTCCTTTCAGAAGATATTCAAATCCTAGGTATCAAACTATATTTTTTGGTTTATGTTATGCATGTAATAATTTTGGACATAAAGCTGTGAATTGCATAGCTAACAACAAGAACATAAACAACTTAGAAATTCATACACAAAAGGGTTATCCAAGAAGGCCTAGTGAAACACAGAGAAGAAGTTACAACAGGTTTGAATATTTGAGCATTGATGTGGAATGCTACAAATGTAACAACTTTGGACACATGGCCAAATATTGAAAAATGATAGTCCCTCCTAGAGAACCACAACAGAACAACAATATTCACAGATAGGAACCTTAGAAAAGGACATGGATAAGAAAGCAGAATCAGTATAGCAATGAAGAATGCACACTCGCTTTATAAGATAAGAAGAAGAAATTTGGTTGGTATGTTGACAGTGGCTATTAAAACACATTACAGGTGATAGATATAGGTTTCTTACATTAATAAAGGAAAGAGATGGATCAGTCTCCTTAGGAAACGATGATTCGGCTAAAATCATTGGAAAAGGCATAGTCATAATTGGGAACAAGAATACCAAGGCAGAAAATGTTCTACTAGTAGAAGATATGAAACATAATATTCTAAGTGTGAGTCAAATGTGTGACCAAGGTCATAAAGTTACTTTCAATTTACAAAGTTCGATATAAGAAAAGAAGGTTCAGGAAAATTGATTGCAACAGCTGCGAGAATTTCAAGCAACATATATGTATTAAGTAAAATTGGAAATGAAAAGTGTTTCCTAGGAAAGGAAGATGAAAGTTGTCTATGGCACAAAAGAATGGGTCACATACATTTTGATAACCTTGTCAAAGCCAGCAAAAGGGAAGCAATTAGAGAAATTCCCCAGATTACAAAACCAACCAACACTTTATGCAAGCATTGTCAACAAGGAAAGCAAACAAAGATCAAGTTTAAATCAAAAGAATATTCAACGACAAGACCACTAGAAATTGTGCATATTGATCTAGTTGGACCAACTACAAAAAAGGGTTTAAAAGGTGATAAATACTTTAGGTTATTATTTTATGATTATACAAGAATGACTGTAGTTTGCTTTCTCAGGAATAAGTCAGAAGATTTTGAAAACTTCAAGGTCTACAAGGAAATGGTTGAAAATGAAATGGATTCAAAAATAAAATGTGTGAGATATGATAATGGAGGAGAGTTCACTTCAAAGGAATTTATGGACTACTGCAGAAGGCATGGAATAAAAAGGCAATTCTCCATTTCTAGGACACCTCAACAGAATGGAGTTGTTGAAAGAAAGAACAGGACAGTACAGAAAATTGCTCAAACAATGCTAATTGGTTCCAAATTGACAGATATCTTTTGGACACATGTTGTGCATACAACACTACAAATTCAAAACAGAGTAATGTTCAGAAACAACACTGACAAAACTCCCTACGAGCTATGGAAAGGAAGACCAACAAATGTGAAGCACTTCAGACTTTTTGGAAGCAAATGCTACATCAAAAGGGAAGATGGCAGAATGGGAAAGTTTTACTCTCGTGTGGACAAAGGAGTACTTGTTTGTTACTCAAGTACAAGGAAAGCATACAAGTGTTACAACCTAAGATTGAAAAAAATTGTGGAAACCATCAATGTAACAATTGATGAAACAGGTAGACAAGAATTAAAGGAAGAAGAAAATGAATCAATGGAACAAATTTACGAAGAAGAAGTAGAAGATGAAAAAGAAGTATAAGGGGAATATGAAGAGGATTTGACAGAAGTAGAAGAGAAATTTCAGCAAGTGCCTCCAAAAAAACCTAGAAGACGAGTACAGAAGAATCATCCTTCATATCAGATTATCGAAAACAAAGATGCAGGAGTTGAGACTAGAAGAAGAATATGTTCACTAGAACAAACACACCTAGCACTCTCATCTATGATTGAACCAACCTATTTTGAAGAGGCCAGCAAGGATGAATTTTGGAATAAGGCCATGGATGAAGAATTGGATCAAATAGAGAAAAATGACACTTGGGAATTGGTTCCAAGACCAAAGGATAAGAATGTGATTGGCACAAAATGGGTATACAGGAATAAATTGAATGAATATGGGCATGTTACAAGGAACAAAGATAGATTTTTATGTAAAGGATATGCACAGGTTGAAGGAATTGACTTTGAAGAGACATTTTCCCCAGTTTCCAGAATGGAAGAAATCTTATTTCTTTTATCTTATGCGTGCTCCAAAAATATTAAAGTGTATCAGATGGATGTAAAATCATCTTTTCTGAATGGGGAACTTGAAGAAGAAGTCTACATTGAACAACCAGAAGGATTTCAGTTTTTAGAGAATGCAGATTATGTGTGTAAATTAAGAAAGGCCTTGTATGGTCTAAAACGGGCTCCTAGAGCATGGTACTCTAGACTGGATAGATATCTATAGCAGGCAGGGTTCAAAAAAGGAAGTGGAGACAACAAACTATACATCAAGGTAACTCAAGATAGTATTTTATTAATTGAAGTTTATGTTGATGATATTATTTTTGGAAGTACTCATGACAGGTTAAGCCATAAATTTGCAAAGGACATGAAGAATTAATTTCAAATGTCATTACTTGGAGAACTATCCTTCTTTCTGGGTCTTCAGATACGTCAAAGCAACCAAGGAATTTTTATTTCTCAAACCAAGTATATCATACAAATGCTAAAGAGGTTCGTAATGGAAGATTGCAAACCAGTTATCACTCACATGCAAACCAGTTGCAAGTTGAGAAAAAATGATGATTCAAAGTCTACAGATCAGAGGAAATATAGGTCAATGATTGCTATCCTACTATATGTGACAAAATCCAGACCAGATGTCATGCAGGCAGTTGGACAGGTGGCACAATTTCAAGAAGCACCAAAGGAATCACATGTATTAGCAGTGAAGAGGATTTTCAGATATCTCAAAGGAACAGAAGATTTTGGATTATGGTATCCAAAATGAAAGGATCTATCACTTATTTCCTACACAGACGTAGATTGGGTAGGTTGCATTGATGACCGACGAAGCACCAATGGAGAAACGTTCTACTTTGGTGAGTGTTTAGTATCATGGATAAGCAAGAAACAATCATAAGTATCTTTATCTACAGTCGAGGCAGAGTATACTGCAGTAGCAACATGTTGTACACAGGTTCTATGGATGAAAAAAACTCTAACATATATACAGGTTGAGTATGATGAGCCCACTCCAATCATTATGATAATAAAAGTGCCATCAGTATCTCAAATAAAACGGTGATGCACTCCAAGATGAAGAACATTCCAATCAAGTATCACTTTCTACGAGAACAGGTTGCAGAAAAGAACATCAAAATTGAATATGTGGGCACAAAAGAACAAGTGACAGATATCTTTACAAAACTGCTTCCACGGGAATCCTTTGATTATCTTCACCAGAGACTCAGAGTTATTTCTACTCCAAAATCAATGCTTATCTTACATGTATTAGATGTACACGAGGAAGCACCATAAAGAGGAGAGTTCAGATTGGGAGATCAGACAAGATAATTAGGGGGAGCAGACTTGAATGGAAAGATACATTTTCCATTGATGACAAAGGGGGAGAGATTTATCAGATGCAGAGGATAGAGGCATGGTTCCAAAGGGAGCGTTGGTCACAGAGATGCAGGAATAGTTCCATGGGGAGCATGAGTGATATGATTTCAGTATTGCATCAGAGTGTTGTCATCAATGCTAAAGGGGGAGATTGTTGATTAATTAAGTTAGTTTTCATTGATGTCATCCCTTGAAGAAAGTTCGATAGTGAATTCTGGTAGCACAAAGGTTTGGGTAATGGACCCAAGTTTGTTTGATGTATAATGGTATGAGTTTTGATATATTTTCACATAAGACTATTCTAGATGGATAGTACATGTCATGCCATTTCTGGTGGTATGTGGAACATCACATAACTCCTCGGGATTTGCGAGTTAAGGCCTTACGAATTTGGTGGACCCTCATATGTTGGTTTGAAGCCCCAAAAGGTCAAAGAAGTCAAAGTTCTTGCAAAAAAGAAATTAGTTAAATAATAAAGTGAAGTGACAAAGTCAAAAGGGATTATTTAAATAATAAAGTGAAGTGACAAAGTCAAAGAGTATTATGTAAATAATAAAGTGAAATGACAAAGTCAAATAGGATTATTTAAATAATAAAGTGAAGTGACAAAGTCAAAGAGGATTATTTAAATAATAAAGTGAAGTGACAAATTCAAGTAGGATTATTTAAATAATAAAGTAAATGGAGAACTTTCTAATTATGGAAAGTGGTTAGAAGTGGGTTAGCCCTAAAATAAGGAAATTAGGTTAAGATGGTTAAAAGGTAACCCCTTGATGAAGCTACATGAAAGTATAAATAAGAGGAAAGGCTCTCTCATTTTAATTACACTTGAGCATCTTGAAAATCTGTAGGTGGCTGAGGTAACCAAAGGATATCTAAGCTGAATTTCAGAGGGAAGGTGAAGTAAAGAAGTTCGAAATTCAAGGGAGGATAAATTCTTTTGATGATGCTTTCTAAGGTATGTTATTTACAGGTCATCTCACCATTTTCACACTAACTTTTTTTCTAGAATAATTCAGACCATGAAATTGGGAGGTCATTGTGGAAACGTATCCAAGTAGTTGTAGTATGAATTTCATCTTGTGGGTCGTTGTATTTTTTGAGTTACAGTCCGTGTAAAATAGGGTTTGTGGTTAGTCCTGAAACTAGTCTAAAACAGGTGTTTCATGTAAAAATGTCATAACTTCTTCATAACAGATCCAAATTTAGTAAGACAAATTTTTTTGGTTAGAGTACATTCTTTAGTATTATATGTAAACTTTTCATATCCATACAACAAATAATCCATGTGGGGCACGCTCTACAAGTTCTCTCTCTAGAATAAGCCATAATTCAACAATGTATGCCATTTTTTCTATAACTCCTTTTCTGTGAGGTTCCAAGTAGTGAAACCTGGAGGCATTGCATAAAACACACTGAAGAACATTTTGTACTATTTTCATATCTTTATTCATTACAGGTACATAATTATGATTATTTCAAGTTAGGGTTGTTGACTAATCCAAAACTAGTCATGTGAGACTAAAGTAAAGTTTGATGAAAATGATAGTCTCTTGTTGTTAAAGTTAAGGAAGGTTTGAAGGTTGAGTTACAGGTTGGTGCATGGTTTATGCACTTGTTTATGGTACAATTTGATAACAGGTTGTTTGGTACAGGTTGGTGCATGGTTGATGCACTTGTTTGTGGTACAGGTTGATTACAGGTTGAGGTATAGGTTTACAACAATATATCTCATAGTAATAGTGTGACAGTGGTTCCATCATTCTAGTTATACGTCAGAGAGGTTGGATGGGGCAAGGATAGGTGGTTGTAGCCACCTTTCAGTTGTATCCAGAGAACATAGGGGGTTGTATCCTCCTTCTGGTTGTAGCCAGAGAATTAGGAAGTTGGAGCTTCCCTCAGGTTGTATCTGTTGGCAGGAATTGTAGCTTGCACAATTTGCACAGGACTTGTTTTTGTCATTAATGTCAAAATTTAAAATTCCAAAGGGGGAGTTTGTTGGTCAGTTTGCATAGGCACCGTAGATCAGTTTGCATAGGCACAGCTTGAATTTCAGAGATCGTCAATTTCGGAGATCGTCACTCCAGGAGTTTCTATTTCGAGATTCTGGGAGTTTCTATTTCGGGATTTTTGCATGGTAAGAAAAAACTCCAACATCATGAAGTCCCAAATGCCAAAATACCGAAAGGGACACACGTCACATGATTCCGAGAGTTTCTATTTCAGGATTCTGGAAGTTTCTATTTCGGGATTTTTGCATGGTAAGCAAAAACTTCAACATCACGAAGTCCCGAATGCTGAAATACCGAAACCACGACAGCCATCCATCTCGATGAATGATTAAGTCATATCCATTGGATTAAGCATTGGAGGAGTAATATAAGAGTTGTATATGATCGTTGATCTGTCCTCAAGAAGTTAACGAGAACCATCTGATCTATGTCCACCAAATCAAATGTGAAGTCGTTGGATCATTTCGGGGTTCGTGACTTGGAGTGTCGAAACACTTCATCACAGAAATGTTGAAACGCCGAAATGCGAAACGCCGAAAATTTCGAGGTTCGTGACTTGGAGTATTGAAACACTTCATCACAAGAAATGTCGAAACGTCGAAATGCGAAACGCCGAAATACCTTTTTGGTGTAGGCAGTGGTTACCACCAATGGTCATGTGAGAGGGAGGATCTAGCACGAAGCTAAGCTCTATTTCGGGGTTTCGTAACTTGAAGTGTCAAGACTCTTCGACACAGGATTGACGAATTGCCAAAATGCGAAATGCGAAATGCGAAATGCATTTCGATTAACCTGTGGTCACAGCCAATGGACATATGGGTTAGCACAAGTGGTTTGCCAAAGTGCTCAAGGGTTATTCCGAGCTGAAAAAATAAAACAGATGTATGTTCATCGAACGGTGTTGGTTAAATGTTTAAACTGATCATGTGGATATTGTTCATCTTGATGCCTTGACCAATAATAATCACTGTAAGGTAGTTATTCAGTTATTGTAACTGAATCTTCGAAGCCTGAGGGTTCGAGTGTACACTCTGAATGTACAGGGTAGAAATAAGTGAAATTGGATGAGATGAATGTTTGTGAGTATGGAATTAATGGTACAAACGTAGCTCTAAGGTAAAATTCATTTATGTAAATGAATATAAAACCGAAATAAAATCATACAAGGACAGTGAGAAGAAGTGATGAAGGTATAGCAGAGATCAAGGGGAGAAGAATGGATTTTGATATGATTATATAAACAGAGAGGACTTGAATGATGAATCTTTTTCCAGAGAAGATAAAGAGTTGGTTTGTAGGTTCTTAGTGTCAGAGAAGGATTCCAGGGTGGTAGGGAGGAGCAAGGGGAGACTGTAAAAGTCTCCTGTACAAGTTGGTGCTTATACATATGGGAGTTGTAGCTTCCATTCAGTAGGTGCTGAAGAAATAGAGGTAGCAGCCTCATCTGGGTAGTAGCTAAGATAAAATAAGAATGTAAAGAGGAGTTGGAGCTTGCCTTTCATTCATAAGAAGAAGAGGTTTTTCCCTTTTGGGTTTCCTCATGAAAAATCATTGTGTCACTGTTTCATTTATGTGATTGTATATTTATTGGTTAAATGTATTACTACAAGTTAAATGTTAAAGGCATGATTTATTGATTAATAAGTAATATTTGTATAAAATGAAAGAAATTTTATACAACTGATTCACCTGCCCCCTCTCAATTGATTTATCCTGTTCAACAATTGCTATCAGAGAAAGTTACTTCAAGATATCAGTTTAACCACTGGAAGTTTTTTATCATTCATAATGGATAAGAAGTCAGAATTTACAAAACATGGATTGCCTTTGTTTGATGGTCATAATTATGCTTTTTGGAGTATCAGGATGAAATTGTTTTTACAAACTCAAGGAGTAGATATCAGGCAGGCTGTACTAAATGAATATAAAGTCCCAATAACCATTCCAATAGATGCTACAGGTAAGAGACTCTATGAGAGTAATTCCAAAGCTATGTACACAATACTAGGAGGTCTAGTAGGGTCATAATTTGTTAAAGTTATGCATTGTGCATCAACGAATGAAATATGGGATAAATTGAAAAATGTATATGAAGGAGACACTAAGGTAAAGAGTGCTAAGCTACAATCATATAGAAGGCAATTTGAAAGCCTGAAAATGGAAGAATCTGAAGATATAACTACCTACTTTCTTCGTATTGATGAGGTTGTTAATACCATGAGAGGTATAGGAGAAACAGTTAATAATAATATTATTGTGAAAAAGGTACTTAGATCACTTCCTGCAAGATTTGATTCAAAAATATATGCATTATAAGAAAGAACAGATCGTGATACTTTAGAAATGGATGAATTACATGGAATACTAACAGCATATGAGATGAGAACGCCTGGTGAGAATTCTTTCAGGAAAGAAGAAGCTTTCAAGGTAGCAAAGAAAGATAAGAAAAAGGTTGAAGCAGAAATCAGCAGTCATGAGGAGTCAGAAGGTGATGTGGAAGAAGCAAATTTTGTTAAAAATCTGAAAAAAGGAATTGGCAAATATAAAGGTAAGCTTCCTCTGAAATGCTTTGGTTTTGGTAGAATAGGACATTTTTCATATAAGTGTCCTTACAATAAGCATAATGATAATGAAGAAGATAGTGATAGAAAACCTAAGGAATTCAAGAATAGACATAAGAAGTTTTTTCAAAGAAAAACTTACAAAAAGAAAAGCCTGTGTATAAAAGATGACAGTGATATTTCAGAATCTGGTGAGAGTGATGACAGTTCAAATCTACAACTTTTTATGGCTATGGAAAAATAGGATGATCAGTCTGGTGGAAGAAGAAGAAGGTGAAGTTGATCTAGAAGCTGAACTGGTAAGTGCTTTAAGTGAATTAAGAAAAGTGAGAAGGGAATGCAAACATTTTAAAAGAGAAATTGAGAATCTAGAATTTGAATTACAGAAATCAAATGGTTTGATTGGTAGCACTGAAATCATGGTAGTTGACCTAAAACTTAAAATAGAAGAGGCTAGAGTGACTGAAGAATCTCTAACTAAAATGCTTGCAGAAAATGATAAGGAAAATGAAGGTTTAAAAATTGAAGTAGTCTCTTTAAGAAAGAAAGTACAAGAAAATAACATGAATCAGAGTTCTCAAGTGTTAGATCAAATTATTAGTAGTCTAAGATCAACATATGATAAGACTAGAATTAGTTATAAATCTGCAATAACTAATGGATGTTCTAGTTTATATGTTGAGAAAGAAGGTACAGAGGATAATCATGAGAAAATTACTAGCAAGAAGATGGAATCAAAAAGGAAAGAAGAAAATCAGGGTTCAACATTGCATAGAAGAAGTTATGGAAAACATCAAAACAGGTTTGAAGGCCACTGTTTCTTTTGTTATAAGTATGGACATAATGTTGCATTTTGTAATAGTTTTTCAAGAAATATAAATGCACATAATAGTCATGAAAGGTCTAATTTTGAATATGGAAGAGGACATGGTAAAACTAGTCAAAACAATATGAACTATTCTTACAACAGATTTGACACCTTAAGATATGAGACTGAATGTTACAAGTGTAACAACTTTGGGCATGTGTCAAGAA
>ML782870.1:1873303-1937838 GCA_009831015.1 Picea engelmannii | reverse complement strand
ACAGGTTTATCTTCTTCATAAGTTGAATTATTAAATATAAGTTTTTTGCATAACAGGTTTCCCTTATTGCAGAGATTTATAAATCATAAGATTGTTATGATTTTTTATGTCTTGTTTGTCCTGTTAACAACTCAAAGAGCAGCGCAGCCTATCGTTTACGAGAAGCTTTTGGATCAATCTGGTGCGAGTTTCCTTCCTCCGACCAGCTTCAAAGTCATCATACGCAAGACAAATTAGGAGCGCTTCCAGGTCAGTTAATCTTTTCTTTGCTGTTTTCATTAGTAGTTTAACTTAGATATAAGTTTAATTAGATTTATATTAGATCGTTTAATTTCAGTAAGTTTTACTTCTTTTTCATAAAATATAAAAATCAAAAAACATATCTTGCTGTCTTAGGGCAGAAAACACATAAGTTTTACAGGTTTTATTCAAATCTGCAACTTGTAGATAGTGTATATTTGTGAATAAGTTGTAATTTAAATGGTAGTTAGACGGTTAATTGTTAGAGTTAGTGAAATAGTAATCAGTAGTTTGTATACATAACAGTTAGCATAGTTTATATTTAGTTTTAGTTTAATATTAGTAGTTTGTCTTAATTAGATTAGTGTATTAGTTAGTTTTTTATTAGTTTTAGTTAGTTTAGTTTCTAGTATTTAGTTAGTTTTAGTTTGTTTTATTAGTTTTAGTTAGATTAGTTAGTTTAGATTAGTTTCTCTTTGGTTTTCCTAGGATCTTCGAGCGGCCAATGGAGCCGTTAAACCCGTCAGGGTGGTTCATTCCAAACGGCTTGGGTTATTGGACAACCTCGGACCGGTTCCACTCTCTCAATTGACGGACGGACAATTTCGCCTGTCAACATGGTACATATTTATGAGTCATAGTTTATGTGTATTTGATGCATTATTGGTACATTTTTGGTACATGGTTGATGCACTCATTAATGGTACATGTTGAGGTATAGGTTGGTGCATGGTTGATGCACTTGTTTACGGTATAGGTTGATTACAGGTTGTTTGGTATAGGTTGTTACAGGTTTTTTGGTGCAGGTTGATTGGTACGGGTTTACAGTAGTATATCTCACAGTGATAGTGTGACAGTGGTTCCATCATTCTACTTGTATTCCAGGGAGGTTGGAAGAGGAAAGAACATGTGGTTGTAGTCAGATAACATAGGGGGTTGTAGCCTCCTTCTGGTTGTAGCGAGAGAATTGTGGAGTTGGATCTTCCCTCAGGTTGTAGCCTGAGAAACTAGGGGGTTTGAGCCTCCTTCGAGTTGCAGCTAGAAAACAAAGGAATTTGGTGCTTCCAATGAATGTAATTCTTAAATAAATATAAGAAAAATCATTTTGTGGTTTTCTCCCGCTTTGGTTTTCCATGTAAAAACATCGGTGTACTATGTATGTGTATGATTGCTCATTTATTCATTGCTTATTTACTCTGCAACTATTGGATGATAATTCTACATTGATATAACACTTGCATTTTATATTTAAAAAGGATTATATTTCTCTACTATTGATTCACCCCCACTCTCAGTAATCCAACACCTTGACTCTACCCCGGTCACATCATGCTTCCCCAAGTTGAAAACATGTGTGGGGCTTCTACCTAAGCATTAAAAATAGTGCCCACACATGCTCCACCTTGGTTGGAATTTTGTATTAGTTAGTTTTCATGGGTCCATCAGTTTCTTATTAGAGACATTTTATTATCCTCAGGCTCCCTGGGTGAGCATCTAGAATGTTCATGATTGGATTTTATCTTTTTCCAGCTACAATCCTTTGCGCCTTCAGCCCCTCCTTCCCATGAAATGAGGGACAACCCCTTATTGGGTCAATACACCTAAAAATCCCAAAATGTAAGGAGATGAGGGGATGAAGCGTGGAAAGTGACAAGTATGGTCAGGAATGGGATGATGACTCATCAAGATGACCTCCTAGTAGAAAACCTATCCCCAAGGGTGACCCACTTACTAAGGTGAAATGTCAACTGCCAAAGTGAAACAGGGAAAAGAACATAATGTCCAAGAATACGTTACATAATCAAAAGCAGTTTAAAATGCAACAAACTTGAATTCCTCAAATATTGAAATGATACTCACAATGATACATGTCTTGTACCTCATGGAGAAGACCCAATGTCTTATGGAAGCCAACTTGTGTGGTGGATACCATCATGATGAACCTGGAGGTGTGGTGGTGAGGTGGGTCTTTGTCTATGCAAGTGGACACTATTGGTCAATTTGTCTCTCGGTACTCCATGTCTGAAACCTGAGAGCCTCAAGACATCATCTCCTTAGTTATCCCTAGGAGTTGGGAATAACATGTAGCTCCTACTTGGGAACATGTACTCATTGTAACGTGCATGAGAACCACAACATATTCTGGTGGACCTGTGCCTACACAGAAACATAAAACTATAAAATATAGGGTGGTTCTAGTCACCCTTCGCCCAAATATATCAAAACCAAAAATGACAACTCATCTAGAAAAGAAAATTGTAGCATTTTTTTCTTTTCTAAAAAACAAAAAATCTAAGCTAAACATGAAATCAATATGCAATTAGAGCAAAATGAAATGTGAAATGTAGCTAAATCATCATAAGCAATCAATATGAAAATGCAGGAAATCAAAATGACCTACCTACTTACCTGGGGCCTGGGGCCTGAAGAAGTCAAGTGCCCTGAACATAGGGTAATGGAATCTTTCTCATGTTCAAAGATGTCAAATAATACTTCTCTTTCTCGGACTTCTTCTTAACGATGTAAGTACCAAGCCAAGAGTTTTTATGCTTTTGGTCATATTTATGCTTTCCCTTATTCTTGTCCTGCATGAATGCAATACTTCCTTCACTGTAGTTGATTTAAGGTATATTCTTGTTGTAAA
This sequence comes from Picea engelmannii, assembly GCA_009831015.1. Taxonomy (NCBI): domain Eukaryota; kingdom Viridiplantae; phylum Streptophyta; class Pinopsida; order Pinales; family Pinaceae; genus Picea; species Picea engelmannii. The sequence goes on along the minus strand of ML782870.1, from coordinate 1,934,954 downwards.
GATAGGAAGGAGGTCCTATGTTGATTGCATCTCTGATGGCTTCTTCACATTCTTTTTCCTCATTATCTTATTTCTTCAATATATGGATGGACTCTGGCTCTTTCCCTTGAAACTTCGAAAAAATTTCTTTGTATTTATATGTCCTTGGCAGTAGCGCATCTATGCAGTCATCCTACATGAAAGGTAAGTCTCGTGGATTCAATATTGTCTGGAACCTCATCAAACCCACCCTCAATTATATAATCAAGACTATTGGGGTCCACCACGTGCTTGTTGGCCTGCTCTCAACAATATAATACCTCAAAGGTGCCATCCCTCATGGCAATGTGTGCATGGGTAAGATCCATGCTAAGGAAACCTCCAAGAGAATAAGACCAAATCCTTGATAATATCACCCCCCAAAAGTTAATGGAGGGTGTATCCAAACATACTCCTCCAACAATATCCAACAATGAGCAAGAAAGAACTAGTGTATGCAATTTTTTGCTTACCAATTCAAGCAAAGAGATGTCAAAACCCTAGTTTACCATGCAAATCATCATCCAATAGAAAAAAGTAATACTTCAAGACCTGTGCGTCACTTCTTCTCATCCATTCACCAAAATATAACACCAAAAGACAATTTCATAAGAGGAAAACACCATAATTCCCAAGAATAGAGAAAATTTCATCCAAATACTTCTCACAAATGGGAGAGTTATGTTATCAAATGAGATTCACATGATCTCTATTTATACTAAAAATATAAAACATAGTTTTTCCAAATTCAAAGAATAAAACATAATAAAAGGGTTCAAAAACCCTTATCTTACCCCTTAAACAAAAATATAATATTTAATTTTCACTTTTTGCACATTAGAAACCCTAAAATAAGATGATGTCACCCCTTTAGGGGACATTTTTGCACTTGGAGCAAGTCATTGGAGTTAGGGAATCATGACTAGGCCTCCAAAGGCCACTTTTAATTCATACAAGCCTCTTCTTCATGTTTCAAAACCTTCTTCCTTCAAAATGTGCCATGTGTCAATGAGCAATACCTCCATCACCACCAAACCCTAGCCCTAGGTGACGTCAAGCCTCAAGAAGTGACATTTTTCCCCTCCTAGGAAAATTGTTTGGCATGTGAGGGCTAGGTTATGTCTTCCAATGTGTCTTCTATGACTCCAAAGACAATTCACTGTGATCTAGCATGTGGGCCCTTGGCATCCAACCTGTGGGCTTCAAGCCCAATGGAAGCCCAAGATAGGCTTGTTCCTCCAAAACTGCCCATCAAACAAGGTCCTACAAAACAGATGGGTATGACCTCCAAATATATCAAGTAAAAATATAATGTCAAGTGAAAAGAACATCTAATAAAATAGGCACCTAAACATGTGCATCAAAACTACCTCATCAAATTAAACAAATGCTCAAAGACCCTATACAATTGACCAAGTTTAGGTATGTGAGGGGTGTCATAAAAGTCCTATTGGGTAGACCAAAACCCTCAAGTAGGGGATGCTTCCAAGGATTCCCATTAAACGTCATGTAGTGGATTATGAGGTGGATAGGGGTTTAGACTTCATAGGTCAAAGGGTTTCATGACATACAAGGGCTCATATTGTCTCATCTATGGGTGACTTTGTAGAGGGTGTGTTGCAACTTTGTTTTCAATGCATCCTTTTTCCAAGCCCATACATTTCCATTAATTAATTAATATTCCAAAACCTTGGGTACTCCCTATATTGAAATTGATTATCTATGGGGGTAGAACCAAAAGGTCCACTTGAATCTAGAGGCACACATAGTGCCATATGCAAGGAAATAAAAGGGACAATGCATGAGTGTACACACCTCAACAAGTGGGGACATGTATATAATGTTATTTTTGTTTTGCATGTATTTTATATTTTAGGAGAAGATTTTCATTTCTCTCAAGACCTCTTTGGGAGAGCATCTAGAAGGTTTATATTTTAGGATTTTATCTTTTTCCAGCCAACATCCCTCTGGGCCTTCAGCCCCTTCTTCCCATGAAATAAGGTGCATGCCCTTCTTCGGTCACTAAAGATAAAGGGCCTAGAAGAGGGAAATGTGATGGGAATCAAATGAGTGGAAAGTAATAAGTATGGTTGGGAATGGTACGATGACCCCTTAAGGGACCCCCAATTACACCCCTTCCCCAAAAGTTGGCCACTTACTAGGAAATTGATGACACTCACCAAGGTGAAACAAGCTCAAAAGGATAATGTCAAAGTAGATGTTCTATAATCAAAAGAAGCTTCAATACAACATGCTTAAATGCCTCAAATATTAGGGTGGTTACCTTCCAAAATGCCTGACTTGTACCGCATGGAGAAAGAGCCATGTTCCTTCCAGAATCTAGTTGGTGTGGTGGATGCATTGACAGTGAGTAGAATTGTGGTGATAGAGTGGGGTTCCATATGTGCAATTGGAAACTTCTAGTCATTTTTTCTCTCGACACTCCATTTCTGCAACTTGGGGGTCTTGAGACATCATCTCCTTAGTTATCCCACAAAATGGGGATAGCATCTAGCTCCTACTTGGGGACATGTTCTCACCGTAGAGTGCATGAGAACTACGACATCTCCTTGCAAACCTATGCCTACACACACTAAGAAAAAAATCTCATCAATAGTAGGATGGCATCGCTCATCCTTTGTCCATATATATCAAAAATCCAAAAATGAAAATGATCTAAAAAAGAAAAAATTTAGCATTTTTTTAATTCTAAACTAGACATGAAATAAATATGCAAGTAGAACAAAATTAAATATGAGATGTATATAAAGTAACATTGGAAATCAATATGAAAATGCAAAGAAAGAAAGATGACCTACCTACTTACCCGGGGCCTAGGCCTTGAAGAAGTCATGTACCACCTGGTTAATAATGTTTGAGGAGAGATCCATTCACCGGTTGTGGCATCATCCTCCATTTTTTCATAGATATGTAAAAAGAGTCTAGACCAGATATTTCCTCTATTTTGTAGGGCCCCAACCAAATACTATCAAACTTTTGATGCATTCCCGGTTTTTCTCTCCTCTTGTCCCATATTAAGACCTAGTCCCCCTTATTGAATTCTCTTTGCCTTACATTTCTATCAAAGGTACCTTTCACCTTTTCTTGATTCTTTTCCATTTGATCAAAGGTCATTCTTCAATTTCCATCCAACTCCATGAGTTGAACAATTCGTCCCTGCAATGCTTCTTTATCTATAACAAATTGTTGGGCTATTTGTAGTGTTGGAATCTGGAGGTTTATAGGTAAGCGTGATTCTAACCCATAAAATAACTTGAAAGGGGATTTTTCGGTGGAGGTCTTGGTAGTTGTGTGATCTTCCCATAAGGCATACTTAATTTTACTATCCCAAATTTTCTTGTTTTCCCCAACAATATTCTTCACAATATTCATGATGTTTTTGTTGTTGGATTTTTCTTATCCATTTTCTTGAGAGTAATAATTTAAGGAGTGTGATAAAATGATCCCATACTTAAATAAAAACTCATGGAGGGCCATTGATTTGAAATATTTGGTGTTATATGTGGTTATTTTAGCAGGAACACTGAATTTAGTGATAATATTTTCCTCAAGGAACTTCATTGCAACCTCTTTTATTTCTTTCTTTGTTGGGATAGCCTCCACCCATCTGGTGAAGTAGTCAGTGGCAGTCACAATCCGTCGATACCCATTACTATATTTGTCCATGAAATCACTAATGAAATCCAATCCCCATTGTTAAAAGGGTACTTCTATGATGACTAGCTTAAGGGGAATGGCAGGAAGGTGTTGCTTGCCAAAAAAGAATTGACACGGTTGACAAGATCTTACATATCAATGCATTTCGGAGAAAATACTGGGCCAATAATATACTTCCCTTAAAATATTATGGGCAGTGGTGTGTGCTACAAAATGGCCCCCATAGTGCCATGAATGAAGGTCAGTCATCAACTTGTCAGCTTATTCCTTATTTACACACCTGAGGATCACCCCATCAGGGTTTCTCCACCCTAGTCCTTCCTTAGTTAGGCAGTACTTCATAGATTTAAGCCTTAGGGATCTCCTCTTATGTTATACCAAATGATCGGGACATGAGAGGTTCTTCAAGTAATAAATGACATTTGAATACCACTCATTGTTCTCAATTTCATTTATGATAAAGTTGATATGTTCCTTCTCTCCTACCTCAATGGCCTCTTGATTGCTCTCTGTCATCATTTTGGCCAATCCTTGCCCTTTAATTATCTTGGATGTTTTGATCACAAAAAAGTATTCATGTATCTATGAAACCCACTTTCTCCTTGATCCAAGGCAATCTTGTTGCAATAAAACGTCGTTTACAACAGGATAGGGGATGAAGGATCTGATATTGTTGTATCCCACATAATTTTGAAAATGTTTGAGAGACTTAACTAGAGCATAATCTTGTTTTTTTTGTAATGGTGTAATTCAATTATGAGTCTCTATGATTATTTCTCATGAAAGAAATTGTTTGTTCGTCCCTTTGATCATTTTCCTATAACAAAACTCTTGCAATGGTGTCCTTTGAAGTGAAAGAAAATATTATGAAATACTTAGAAAAATTTGGACTGAACAATATGGGAGCGACAGTTATTGCTTCCTTGATACATTGGAAGGGTAGTTTACCTTCACTGTCCCATTAGAAACGTGCATCCTTCTTTAAAAATCTATTAAGGGTTTAACAATATCGACAATGTTCAGAATGAACCTCCTTATGATGTTAATTTGGGAAAAGAAATATTGCAAGGCTTTCTTGTCTTTAGGGAGAGGGATATTCTAGTTGGCTTCAACCATGGAAGGATATATTATGATTCCATCCTTAGATATAATATGAACCAATAACTTTCCCTTTTTGTTACGAGGAAAATATCTCTATGGATAGGGTAAACCACAACAGACAGGTATGACTACAGAAATCAACTCTATCCCATAAACAAGCTATATAAACTAATGTGCAAGCGAGATAAGAAAGGGACCTACCTCATCCAGATGTTTGAAGATGTCCACCATTGAACACTTTAACCCAAATCTTTATACCTGCAACAAGTTCTCAACAAACAAGTGAAGCAATCAGATAGTGATAATATAAAAGGTTAGCACATTAGATAGCATAATCCATTAATATACAAAACAAACATGCCCATGGATAATTACTCATATATTTGCAAGATATCAATTGGATGGGAAGAGAGTATTTCTATTAATAAATGATCATCAGAAGGGAAAATATTACAGACTTCTGTGTCAGCATCGTTCGAAACTGAGAAACCAAGTTCCTTCCAGCTGGGCCTCCACCACTTCAATCCTCCACCAAAGGCAAGCTCATAGAAGGGAGGCAATGAGGTTCTCCATCAATAAGGAAAGATATTGGGGGATGAACACTATGTTCAAACTTAAAGGACAAAGGGATGAAGACTCAATAAGAATTAATAATTTCTCCAAAGTAACTTTGCTCTCAAAGTTGAATTCTCTCTCCTTTTCCATAGCTCGGAATATGGCTCTTTATAGCCTTCAAAATGAAACTGAAGGGCCAAGTCGGAACATTTCCAGTATATGGAAGGCCAAGGATCAGAGATCTCCTATTGTGACATGGAAACCTGACGTTTAATTTTGATTTTCTGGCACAAATACCGATGTATGCGGGTTGTAGGGGAGAAACCTACATATACGGTTGTTGTATAGGGTGCAAGATGCGTACAAGTGGAAAAATTTATATTTTTGTCTCTGGATTTATCAATCAGGGAAAGTGAGTCTACATAGGGAAATGGAATAAGGCCTTCTCTGAAATATTGCTTAGGGTGAGGCAAATATTTCTCTAACAGATGCCACCTAATGTGTGAGGTCAGAGGAGTATCTGCAATGGCCAAAATACATTATAAATAACATAGAAGTGGAGTGGTAGGGGACCAACTGGATGAACTCAGTTTCTCATTACATTTTTTACTGACTTTGCATACATGGCTACCAAATATTACACTGCAGATCCATGTGGAAAATATACCAAACAAGTGTGTGTGGCCATGAATAGGCAAATACAAATGTGGTTACATGCCAAACGTTGTCATAGTCATGAACAAGGCCCAGTAGAACCAGTCTCAAAAAACCAAGATGAGGATATCTGTATACCATGGAGTACAATCTGAGCTCCCATGATCACTGAAGTCATATAGGTATTGGTCCAATGAAAAGGAAGCAACAGTTCAAGAAATTTGTGGCCACATAATGATGTTTTCAAGTCTTCTACACAATCCGCCAAAGGTGCAAGTCTACATCATGTGAATAAAGGAGTTGAGTTTGAACACAATGAGACATTGTTTGATTATCGGTCATTGAGGTATATCGTTAAAAAATGTGAGACATCCTACCGATAATGAGAGTAGGTATCAAGGCACCGAGTACATTCTTACAAGTTTGAATAAAGGAGATGGTGTTGAACACCTGAAGAATCCATCGATCAGGAGACATTAATGTATTCCCAACTGTCGATGGTGAGAGATCCTGCCACTAATGAATGAAAGCCTCAAGGTACTCATAAGAATCTAGGTCCCGTTTCCAAAATAGATGGGTTGAAATCGATGGAAAGAGACCCACTGAAAGGAGAGCATTAAGGAATCTCTCATCAGTCAGCACGAGGTACAAAGAAGGAGCTTCATGATTTGGTGGAAATCATACAAGGGACAAGTTCACAAACCAGTGACCCTGTGATCCATATGGATATCGGTGGCCACCCACCTTTTCCAACTGGCTCAAAACAGTTTTCTGGCAATTTTGGCAATTTACTATTTTTAGCAGTTTTCACTTCCGGGGCCATTTTGAGGGCCTAAATGAAGGTTTTTTGGGATAGAGATTCTTAAGATAGAGTATATGGAATAATTGAGCACCCAAAATGAATCTCCTCGATGATACCTTTCCAACAGGCTATCATACACCTAAAACGGAGATCGTATGCAAACTTTACGACCCCGAGAAGTTAATGTACTAACTTACCCAAATGGGGCCCACATGACTTTTGGCGCTTCATCTCCTAGGGTTAGGTTTTTGGATGTCTAGGGTTTTTGGAATTCCTTTTTATTGTAAAATTCCTTCAGAGCCTCATTGTAATCATCTTCTTGCGAATGAGCGCAGCTGTCACATCTCTTCTCAGATATAAGCCACCACCATTCCAACAAGCTTGTTTCCACTGCATTTTATAGTTTCAGCTTATTTCATTATTGAATAGAAAACTAGTTTTATTGTATCTCTACTATTTTGTGTTAAGAATATGTTAATAATATGTATTCATTTCGTTCTTCTCATAAAATTTGTATCAGTGGTATCAGAGCGGTCTGCTTCTTGTCGTCTTAATGCATGTCCCCAATGCGGTCAGAGTACAAAGAGTTGGGTCTTGAACTTGTTTCTCTTGAGGACAAAAGATCTCACACGCCCAAGCGACCTCTCATGGCAGGAGAAAAGAAAGATGATGGGATAGGAGATCATTTCAAACTGTTGATTGAGGAATCCCTCACGCAACAAAGGAACAAGATGATGGATAGTTTGGCACAAATCCTTAGGCGGCTACCAACAGGCAACGCATTTTCTTCGAGCGGAGGCACCACCCTCTTCAAGTTACAAATAAACTTTGATATCCCTATATTTAAAGGTCAAATAGATGCAGATGTTGTAGACAAGTGGTTGAATCTTCTAGAAGGATATTTTTCTATCCATAACTTCTCAAATAGAGAAAAGATTACTTTTGTGCTCCTCAAAGTCGTCCCCCGTGTCAAAGATTGGTGGGAAACGTTCTGTGAGAAAAAGGAAACAGAGGAACCCTCATTATTTATAGTCACAGCCACCTAGGATTCCTTCAGGGATGTTATTAAGGAACAATACTACCCTGTCGGAAGTTATGACGACTTATATACCAAATGGACCACACTGTGGCAAGAAAGAGACCAAGCAATGCCAGATTTCACAAATATCTTCCATACCTTGTGCACCAAGTTGGGTATCAAAGATTCAGAGAGACATCTGGTGCTCAAGTATCACGGTGCTCTGCATAGGTACATCCATACTGAAATGGAATTTCTAGACATCTCATTCTTGGGAGCAGCCTACTGATATGCCATTGAAATCAAGCAGAAGCTCAAACAAAAGACGCGGCAATTTGGGCGTGGGAACCCCTCACAACAAAAGCTAGGAAAGGGCGGCCCCAACCCATAGAAAAAAGGATAGAGAAAATATGGACAGTATTAGGAAAACCATTCCAAGCCGCAAGCAATGAAGGACATTGGAAAGACAAATAAATATACCGGGAAGTGGTACGACTTCCATAAGACCCCTTGGCATAACATTGTTGATTGTCGCTCAAAGAATTCATTGGTGGCTGAAGTGAAAGCCTCTGAATCAGATGTGGATTATGACTCTAAGCTAGAATCAGAAAGGGGAAGATAGATCATTGACGCGGAACCTAGTGCCACCGTTGCTACCACCAAGCTCCAGCCTAGTGAACCAGACGAGCCAGAAGAAGGAGAGCGCCTCTTCCATTCAAAAATGTGGGTAAAAGGCACCCCGTTGCAATTCATCATTGATAGAGGTAGCCAGAATAACCTCATCTATGCAAAGGTCTTCAAGTAGTTGGCCCTGCCCACAATGCCCCACCCACAACCCTACACCATTGGATGGCTTCGCCAAGGAAGCGATCTCTGTGTTAGCCAATAGTGTCCACTATCATAAGGCATCAAGCCCTTCAAAGATGAGGTATTGTGTGATGTTTCTCCTCTCAAAGTTTGTGATGTTATTTTGGGCCAACCTTATTTATGGAAACGTCATGTTTTATATGAGTCTAGACCTCGTAGTGTTATTATTACTTTGAACAGGAAATTGTACAGGATACCTGAGGCAGTCCCACCTAGTGTTATTTCCTTGATCTCTGCTAAGAAATGTAGGAAGCTCATCTCTCAGACAAGGAATTTTGTCTTATTCGTGATTCACTCTCAGAATAAGCGAAAGATCATAGCCACATCCAGGGTCTCTGTGGCTGACCTCTCCACACAATGGAAGCAAGTAGATAAGGTCATGGAAGAATACTCGTATATCTTCTCCTCACCTACCAGGGTACCTCTGCACTGCCAGGTCAAGCACCCCATCGATCTAACCCCCGGTGCACTGCTTCCCAATGGTCCAATCTATCATCACTTTCTGTTAGAGAATGAGGAGATCAAGCGACAAATCCAAGAACTTCTCCACAAGGGGAACATCTGTCCCAGCTCATCACCTTGCGGGAGCCCATTCATGCTGGTACAGAAGAAATATAGAACCTAGTGAATCTGCATTGATTACTGGGCTATGAATAAAATCACAGTCAGAAACCGGTACCCGATCCCCCGAATCGAAGACCTCCTTGATCAACTCACGGGGGATAAATACTTCAGTAATATTGATCTCAAGTCTGGCTACCACCAGGTCCCAATAGAATAGACAGATGTATGGAACATCGCCTTCAAGTCAAAGGAAGGCATTTTTGAATGGTTGGTCATGCCCTTTTGTTTGACAAATTCTCCAACCACTTTCATGAGGATGATGGACGATATCCTGTGACCATTCACCAATAATTTTGTAGTGGTGTATCTGGATGACATTCTCATTTACAGCAAGACTTGGTTCGAAGACTTGCAGCATATTCAGTAGGTTCTGCACACCCTACGGCAGCACAAGCTATACACCAACTTGGAAAAATGATCCTTCGGCATGGACAGGGTCCATTACCTGGGTAACATCATTGATCAGCATGGTGTACATGTGGATCCAGCCAAGATCTAAGTCATCCATGACTGGCCAGCCCCAACCACACTCACTGAGCTTCGGAGCTTCTTGGGCCTTGCCAATTTCTACGGCAGGTTTGTGTTGGCATTCTCCCATATTGCCTGGGCCCTCAGCCAAATTACCAAGGGTGGTGGTAAGGAAAAATTTGGGTGGGGCCGGTCCCAACAAAAAGCGTTCGATAATTTGAAGTAGCGCTTGTGCTCATCCCCGGTAATTTCACTACCAGACCTGCAGCATCCCTTTAAGATCGAGACAGATGCTTCAGACTATGCTATGGGTGTCATTCTCACTCAGCACGGCCACCCCATAGCCTATCATAGTGAGACACTATATGATGTTGTCTGTAAGTACCCTACTTATGACAAAGAAATGTAATCCATTGTACAAGCCTACCTCCAATGGAGACATTACATTCTTGGGAAGGAGACAGTCATCCACACTAATCATAAGCCACTACAGTTTATGCAGACACAAGGAAAATTGCAGAATGACTGCCATCAAAATTGGTCCACATACTTGTAGCAATTCCACCTCAACATCATGTATAAAACAAGAAGCACCAATTGCATCGTTGATTGCCTCAGCAGACCACCAGTCATGGCACTCACCATGGTGCTAGACTCTTGTATCCATGAGACCTTTGGATGGACCCAACTCTATGAGATAGACCCAGACTTCGCCACCACCTACCAAATGTTGGGTGCAAACATAGTTGTCGATAATTTCTATCTTTAGGATGGGTTTTTGTGTTTTCTGCACCATATATGTGTTCCATCAAGTGAGTGAGTGAGGCTTATCTAGGAATCCCACTACAGTTGGGTGGAAGTATACTTCAGCATTGAAAATACAGTGGCAATTCTACAGAAACATTTCTACTAGTTGAAACTCCGACAAGAGGTCAGCAAGTATATCAGGTCCTGCACTTCCTGCGCTATTGCCAAACCAACCACTAAGAAATAGGGCATGTACACCCCTCTTCCTAGTCCTGACAGGCCATGGGAATCCATCTCAAGGGACTACATGTCAGGCCTCCTCTCCACCAAGCGGGGAAATGACTGTGTTTTTGTGGTTGTTGACCGCTTTTCTAAGATGTTGATTTTGGTTGCCTGCAAGAAGAGAATCACAGTAGAGGCCACTGCCAAGCTCTACTTTGAACAGGTCTAGGTACATTTTGGACTTCCACAAACCATTGGCTCAGATAGGGACAGTTGATTTCTCATCACAATCTGGTCAAGCCTCTGGTCACTGCTGGACACCAAGCTAACCAAATCCACGACCTTCCACCCCCACACAGATGGCCAAACCGAGGTTGTAAATCGAATGGTCATGCATATCCTTTGCATGTATAATTCAAAGAACCCTCACACATGGGATGAGAGCCTTCCCTATGTCTAGCATAGCTACAACTGAGCCCTGCATAGCTCAATTGGCCACAACCCCTTTCAGGTGGGGTTGGGATTCCAACCATTGGGTCCCATAGATGTTTCACTTCCCCTTATGGTCACCTTGACCGAATCATATCTTGTTCCAATTGAAGCTGAAAAAGCCACCTAGTTCATTGAGTGGATCCATCACATCCATCGACAAGTTTAGGATATCCTACAGAAGTCCAATGACAAGTAAAAACAACACCATGATCAACTTCGGGTGCCACATAAGTTTCAGGTGGGAGACAAAGTTTGGTTGCACTTGCAGAAAGAACGCCTTACAGGACCCCATTGGAAGCTTTGCCCACTCCGTTATGGGTCGTACACCATCACCAAGGCCATGGGGGATAATGATTTTGAGCTCAACATTCCTCCTTTCCTTGGCTTGCACCTAGTATTCAACGTGGATCTCCTTCACCCTTATTTCCCACCATTATTGGACACCTCAGACGTAGAAAAACAACTAACAACAATAAAGATGAACCCCAACTACATCCAACAAGAATCCAACGACCAAATTGTAACTCGAAAACAAAGTATCCATCTTTATCGAGTCGTCAAAGCAGGGCAGCTCCTGCACCAAGGCAAGTGGCTCACCCGGGGCCAAATTCAGCAGAAATTTCCTCATCTGATGGGGGAACTCAACGCAATGGGTACCATTGCTTCCTAAGGAGGGAGGATTGATCCATATGGATATCGGTGACCACCCACCTTTTCCAACTAACTCAAAACAGTTTTCTGGCAATTTTGGCAATTTACTATTTTTAGCAGTTTTCACTTTTGGGGCCATTTTGAGGGCCTAAATGAAGGTTTTTCGGGATCAATCTTCTCAATGATATCTTAGGGAATGATTGAGCCCCAAAAATAAATCTCCTCTACGATACCTTTCCAGTGGGCTATCATACACCTAAAACAAATATCGTATGCAAAAGTTACGGCCTCGGGAAGTTAATGTACTAACTTACCCAAACGGGGCCCACATGAATTTTGGCACTTCATCTCGTAGGGTTAGGTTTTTCGATGTCTAGGGTTTTTGGCATTCATATTTATTGTAAAATTCCTTCAGATCCTCATTGTAATCATCTTCTTGCGAATGAGCGCATCCGTCACATCTCTTCTCAGAGATAAGCCGTCGCCATTCCAACAAGCTTGTCTCCGTTGCATTTTACAGTTTCATCTTATTTCATTATTGAATAGAAAACCAGTTTTACTGTATCTCTGCTATGTTGTGTTAAGAATTTTTTAATAATAATTATTGATTTCGTTATTCTCATAAAATCCGTATTAGTGGTATCATAGCGGTCTGCTCCTTGTCGTCTTAATGCATGTCCCCAACGAGGTCAGAGTATAAAGAGTTGGGTCTTGAGCTTGTTTCTCTTGAGGACGAAAGCTCTCGCACACCCAAGTGACCTCTCATGGTAGGAGAAAATAAATATGATGGGACAGGAGATCCTTTCAAACTATTGATTGAGGAAGCCCTCACGCAACAAAGGAATGAACTGATGGATAGTTTGGCGCAAATCCTTCGGCGGCTACCAATAGGCGACGCATCTTCTTTGAGTGGAGGTACCACCCTCTTCAAGTTACAAATAAACTTCGATATTCCTATATTTGAAGGTCAAATAGATGCAGATGTTGTAGACAAGTGGTTGAATATACTAGAAGGATATTTTTCTGTCCATAACTTCTCGAATAGAGAAAAGATTACTTTTGCACTCCTCAAAGTCGTCCCCCGTGTCAAAGATTGGTGGGAAACATTCTGTGAGAAAAAGAAAACAGGGGAACCCTCATTATTTATAGTCACAGCCACCTGGGATTCCTTCAAGGATGTTATTAAGGAACAATACTACCCTGTCGGAAGTTATGACGACTTATATACCAAATGGACCACACTGCGGTAAGAAAGAGACCAAGTAGTTCCAGATTTCACAAATATCTTCCATACCTTGTGCACCAAGATGGGTATCAAAGATTCGGAGAGACATCTGGTGCTCAAGTATCGTAGTGCTCTACATAGATACATCCAGACCGAAATGTAATTTCTAGACATCTCATCCTTGGGCGCAGCCTACTGATATGCCATCAAAATCGAGCAGAAGCTTAAACAAAAGACGTGGCAATTTGGGCCTGGGAACCCCTTACAACAAAAGCCAGGAAAGGGTGGCCCCAACCCACAGAACAAAGGATAGAGAAAATATGGACACTATCGGGACAACCATTCCAATCCACAAGCAAAGAAGGACACTGGAAAGACAAATAAATATACCGGGAAGTGGTGCGACTTCCATAAGAGCCCTTGGCATAACATTGTTGATTGTCGCTCAAAGAAGTCATTGGTGGCTGAAGTGAAATCCTATGAATCAAATGTGGATTATAACTCTGAGCCAGAAACAGAAAGGGGAAGATGGATCATTAACGAGGAACCCAGTGCCACCGTTGCTACCACCAAGCTCCAGCCTGGTGAACCAAACGAGCTAGAAGAAGGAGAGCGCCTCTTCCATTCGCAAATGTCGGTAAAAGGCACCCCGTTGCACTTCATTGTTGATAGCAGTAGCCAGAAGAACCTCATCTCTGCATAGGTCTTCAAGCGGCTGGCCTTGCCCACAACGCCCCACCCACAACCCTACACCATTGGATGGCTTCGCTAAGGAAGCGATCTCCACATCAGCCAACAGTGTCAACTGTCATATGGAATCAAGCCCTTCAAAGATGAGGTATTGTGTGATGTTTCTCCTCTCAAATTTTGTGATGTTATTTTGGGCCAACATTATTTATGGAAACTTCATGTTGTATATGAATCTAGGCCTTGTAGTGTTATTATTACTTTGAACAGGAAATTTTACAGGATACCTGAGGCAATACCACCTGGTGTTATTTTCTTAATCTCTACTAAGCAATGCAGGAAGGTCATCTCTCAGACAAGGAAGTTTGTCTTATTTGTGATTCGCTCTCAGAATAAGAAAAAGATCATATCCACATCTAGGGTCTCTGCATCTGACCTCTCCACACAATAGAAGCAAGTAGATAAAGTTGTGGAAGAATACTCGTATATCTTCTCCTCACCTACCGGGGTACCTCTGCACTACCAGGTCAAGCACCCCATCGATCTGACCCCCGATGCACAGTTTCCCAATGGGCCAATCTATCATCACTCTCTATTAGAGAATGAGGAGATCAAGTGACAAATCCAAGAACTTCTCCATAAGGGGCACATCCATCCCAGCTCATCACCTTGCGGGAGTTCAAACGTGCTGGTATAGAATAAATATAGAACCTAGCAAATCTGCATTGATTACTGGGCTCTAAATAAAATCACAGTCAGAAACCGGTACCCGATTCCCCGAATCGACGACCTTGTTGATCAACTCATGGGGGATAAATACTTCAATAAGATTGATCTAAAGTCTGGCTACCACTAGGTCCCAATAGAACAGACAGATTTATGGAACATCGCCTTCAAGTCAAAGGAAGTCCTTTTTTAATGGTTGGTCATGCCCTTTGTTTTGACAAATGCTCCAACCACTTTCATGAGGATGATGGACGATATCCTGTGACCATTCAAAAATAATTTTGTAGTGGTGTATATGGCTGACATTCTCATTTATAGCAAGACTTGGGCCAAACACTTGCAGCATATTCAGCGTGTTCTGCACACCTTGCAGCAGCACAAGCTATACACCAACTTGGAAAAATGATCCTTCGACATGGACAGGGTCCATTACCTAGGTAATGTCATTGATCAGCATGGTGTACATGTGGATCTAGCCAAGATCCAAGTCATCCGTGACTGGCCAGCCCCAACCACACTCACTAAGCTTCGTAACTTCTTGGGCCTTGCCAATTTCTACCGTAGGTTTGTGTTGGGATTCTCCCATATTTCCTGGGCCCTCATCCAAATCACCAAGGGTGGTGGTAAGGAAACATTTGGGTGGGGCCGGTCCCAACAACAAGCGTTCGATGATTTGAAGCAGCGCTTGTGCTCATCCCCAGTAATTTCACTACCAGACCTACAACATCCCTTTGAGATCGAGATAGATGCTTCAGACTATGCTATGTGTGTCATTCTCACTTAGCACGGCCACCCCATGGCCTATCATAGTGAGACACTATCTGATGTTGTCCATAAGTACCCTACTTACGATAAAGAAATGTAATCTATTGTGCAAGCCTGCCGCTAGTGGAGACATTACATTCTTGGGAAGGAGATAGTCGTCCACACTGATCATAAGCCACTGCAGTTTATGCAGACACAAGGAAAATTGCAGAATGACCACCATCAAAAGTGGTCCACATACTTGCAGCAATTCCACCTCAACATCAAGTATAAAACAGGAAGCACCAATCACGTCGTTGATTTCCTTAGCAAACCACCAGTCACAGAACTCACCATGGTGCTAGACTCTTTGTTTTCACCCAATTCGTCACTATGTGAACAAATTATGAGTGCTTACATGCCCAGTTGGGCTCTGTTAGGCATGACAGCTGTGAAGTAAAAGGTTAGAAAGAGAAACAACTAAGTTATAAACATAAATTAAACTAAAACTAATTAAAACTATGAGCATATAAAGAAATGAAAAACAAATATAAATGGACCAATATCACCAATGTATAAGCTAATCTGATTGATGAAATCCAAAGATACACAATGGAGAAAGAGGACTTGGGTCCCTTCCCTCTCCAATGGAAGGCTCTCGAGGCCCTCAACTAATTGCTCTCCTTACAAAGAAAAAGATGAAAGTGTGGGTGAAAGAACTCCAAGCTTATTCACTCAAGTGAGGGGTGAATAGCTTATGAAATGCAGCCTACAATGTGTGTTGCCAAAGAATGAGTCCTTAGCAATCCCAGCAGCATAACAATACAAATAATTCCTTGAAGAAATGGTGGTCATTCATGGCTTTTTATAGCCAAGCATTGGGTTATTATGCAACCTCTTTTGAATGTGAAGAGGGGCTCTTTAGGGCACAATTAGGTCTTTGACCAGCCCACCATGAGGATTGAGCTCGGATTTGGTGTCAAATCGACTTGGGAGCCGATCCATTAGTGGTTGGGAAGCCGACCAGTTTCAATAAATGCGTCGTTTAGCAGGCGCGCGGGTTTTTCGCCAAACAGCCGCACCTTGTGCACATATGCGCACCTTGTACGAAGTTGTTACGCGCATGCGCGCGCGCGCCCAGTGGATGCAAAGCGCCTTGCAATTTTTTGGCCATTTTGTATAGTTTTGACCCTTTTGCAATGCTGAGGAATTAATCCTATGCCATGAATGACTCCAGTCCTGTGTTGACGATGCGGAGTTCTTGTCGCCCTGTGCGGACGAAATTTCAGTGATAACACTCTTGTATCAATGAGACCTCTGGATGGCCCCAACTCTATGAGATAGACCCAGACTTTGCCACCACCTACCAAATGTTGGGTGCAAACATAGTTGTCGATAATTTCTATCTTCAGGATGGATTGTTGTGTCATTTGGGTCATATATGTGTTCCATCCAGTGAGTGAGTGAAGTTTATTTGGGAATCCCACTACAGTTGGGTGGAAGGACACTTCTGCATCGAAAAGATAGTGGCAATGCTACAAAAACATTTCTACTGGTCGAAACTCTGACAAGAGGTCAACAAGTATATCAGGTCTTGCGCTGCCTGCACTATTGCCAAACCAACCACTAAGAAATAGGGCATGTACACCCCTCTTCCTACTCCTTACAGGCCATGGGAATCCATCTCAATGGACTACATGTCAGGCCTCCTCTCCACCAAGTGGGGAAATGACTGTGTTTTTGTGGTCGTTGACTGCTTTTCTAAGATGGTGATTCTGGTTTCCTGTAAAAAGAGCATCATAGCAGAGGCCATTGCCAAGCTCTACTTTGAACAGGTCTGGGTACATTTTGGACTCCCACAAACCATTGTCTCAAATAGGGACAGTTGATTTCTCAACACTTTATGTTCGAGCCTTTGGTCACTGCTGGACACCAAGCTAACCAAATCCACGACCTTCCACCCTCAGGCAGATGGCCAAACCGAGGTCATAAATAAAATGGTCATGCATATCCTTCGCATGTATAATTCAAAGAACCCTCGCACATGGGATGGGAGCCTTCGCTATGTCTAGAATATCTACAACTGAGCCCTGCATAGCTCAACCGGCCACAACCCCTTTCAGGTGGGGTTGGGATTCCAACCATTGGGTCTTATAGATGTTGCACTTCCCCTTGCTGTCACCTCGACCGACTCATCTCCTGTTCCAACTGAAGCTGACAAAGCCACCTAGTTCATTGAATATATCCAACACATCCTCCAACAAGTTTAGGATATCCTACAGAAGTCCAATGACAAGTACAAATAGCGCCATGATCAACATCGGGTGCCACATAAGTTTCAGGTGGGAGACAAAGTTTGGTTGCACTTGCAGAAAGAATGCCTTACAAGACCCCATAAAAATATTCACCCACTCTGTTATGGGTCGTAGACCATCACCAAGGCCGTGGGGGATAATGATTTTGAGCTCAACATTCCTCCTTTCCTTGGCCTGCACCCAGTATTCAACGTGGATCTCCTTCGCCCTTATTTCCCACCATTATTGGACACCTCAGACGTAGAAAAACAGCTGACACCAATAGAGCTCAACCCCAACTGCATCCAATAGGAATCCAGCGATCATATTTTGGACACATAGATCAAGGTAACTCGACAACAAAGGATCCATCTTTATCGAGTCGTCAAAGCAGGGCATCTCCTGCACCAAGGCAAGTGGCTCACCCGGGGCCAAATTCAGCAGAAATTTCCTCATTTGATGGGGGAACTCAATGCAATGGAGACCATTACTTCCTAAGGAGGGAGGATTTATCTAAATGGATATCGGTGACCACCCACCTTTTTCAACTAGCTCAAAATAGTTTTCTGGCAATTTTGGCAATTTACTATTTTTAGCAGTTTTCACTTTCGGGGCCATTTTGAGGGCCTAAATGAATTTTTTTCAGGATCAATCTTATCAATGATATATTATGGCATGATTGAGCCCCCAAAATTAATCTCCTCTATGATACCTTTCCATCGGTCTATCATACGCCTAAAACGGAGATCGTATGCAAAAGTTACGACCTCGGGAAGTTAGTGAACTAACTTACCCAAACGGGGCCCACATGACTTTTTGCGCTTCATCTCCTAGGGTTAGGTTTTTGGATGTCTAGGATTTTTTGCATTATTGTTTATTGTAAAAGGCCTTCAGAGCCTCATTGTAATCATCTTCTTGTGAATGAGTGCAACCGTCACATCTCTTCTCAGAGATAATCCGCCACCATTCCAGCAAGCTTGTTTCCGCTGCATTTTACAGTTTCATCTTATTTCATTATTGAATAGAAAACCAGTTTTATTGTATCTTTGCTATTTTGTGTTAAGAATCTGTTAATAATCTATATTAATTTCATTCTGCTCATAAAATCTAGATCACCCTGTGCGTCTTTCGTGTTTTCCAAGTTCAAGTGGTACACGAAAAAGACCCTATGAATAGCAGCCAATGATGAAAATTGCTGACAAAGGTGAGGAAACCACCAATAAGGCTAATTAAATCCAAGACACTAGATGAATCCCAATGTGTGAATAGCTGTCTTGCAGTTGAACACAATGGAAACCACCCAGTCAATGACCAATGATGAAATGTCGACTGTTGGGTTCAAGATTACCTACCAATGATGAAAGTAGGGCCTATGTGTGTGATAGAACTACAGTATCATGTGATTCTAAGACAAACTGAGGGTATGGTCGACATGCAAAGTCAAGAGTTATAAGGAGTGGCCGACACAGGTTGATAGAATTCCTTTAAACAAGAGCATGAGACATATGGAGGGCTCCGGCAACATAGACCTGATAATCAAACCATAAGATGCAGGAGGCATCGATGAAGTTCTCTATAGGGACTGGAAGAGTAACTAGTCGGTAGAGAAGAATCTGTAATGAGCTTAGCTTCCTAAGGCCATGCTAATCCCAAAATTATGATGATGAATGGACTCAAATAACTTTTTGCTCTGTTCAAAGGAGACACGACTGCTGCCGATATAAGATAATACTCCCTTCCCGCCCGTCTTTTTTTTGTTTTTTCATACACAAATGAATGTTATGATACAAATGAGGAAACGAGTGTTGCAGGTAAGCAAAACTAGTTCCAACAGTGGAACATTCCTATGCTCAATGCAAGGAAGTGCATGCGGGATATGGACACTTGGGGGAATGTTCCCTCCTAGGTATAGGGTGTCAAATTGCGAAGGATATAAACAAGGATCTGCTTGGTTGAGGATGCAAAATTGTTGAGGCAAATGGTTTATAACGTAAAGAGAGAACCGGTTATAGGCTCAATACTTGCAAGAAAGGGCATGAGATGCAATCATAACTTGACGCAAAAAAATGTCCTTTTTTATGTCTTTTAGTCTACTTGGTGTGAAAAAGGGATAAACTTGTTCCAAATAGACGTCTTTTCAAAACCAATTTACGAGTGTGAAATATACAAGTTCACTCGACAATCTTTTCACTTTTTGATAACGATTCGGAAAAGAGCTTAACTAAGACTCATGACCTTTCAATTCCAATTTAACGAGTGTGAAATGGACAAATCACTCGGAAATATTTTTTCTTTTTGAAAACAAGTCTGAAAAGATATTAACTAAGACTCATGACCTTTCAAGTCTAATTTAACGAGTGTGAAAGGGACAAATCACTCGGCAATATTTTCTCTTTTTGAACGAGTCGTAAAAGGGCTTAACTAGGACTCATGGATGTTGTTCTAAGCAGCATGTAATGGGGCAGGCTAATGCTCCCATGCAAGACTTCTGTGAAAGGTCGGCAATCTAAGAAGAGCTGACACAAGCTTGGGAAAACTCAAAGCTTTCCAAGTCGGGGAGGATAAAATACCTGCAGAGGTTACCTTAGCTACAATATATCGAAGAATTCCCCTTATATGGAAAGGTGTAAAAGGAGGAAGTCGAGGCTCTACAAGATCGTTCCAATCAAAGGAAACCACCCATAAACGTGGAGGGAACATACT
The DNA here is from genome assembly GCA_009831015.1 of Picea engelmannii. Taxonomy (NCBI): domain Eukaryota; kingdom Viridiplantae; phylum Streptophyta; class Pinopsida; order Pinales; family Pinaceae; genus Picea; species Picea engelmannii. Next base: position 1,914,678 of record ML782870.1, on the reverse strand, counting down.
CAAAGAGAGTGGAATTCTCCCTAGTGAAGAAGGTACAGAACTAGAAATTCTAAGGATATGGTCGAAGGATGAATCACCCTTCAAAAGAAGAGTGGGATTGACTGAATATTGTATTGGCAATGTCACTTCCTTAGGCTTGTCACTCTCCAAGAGAAGAGTGGGATTGACCGAACATTGCATCGGCATGACCACTTCTTCAATTGTTGGTTGAATAAGATGCAAGACAACAAGGTCAAGAGATGCATCAGCCCCTAAAGGAAAAGGGGTGTCATCCAAATATTGCATCGACATGACTATTGTATCAACCAAAGAAGGTTGGGAAGCCAAAGACGGCTCAGAACCCAAAGGGCCCCTAGGAAAGGACCATGCTTCTTGTGCCACAACAGTAGTAGGGCACAAATGAGTAAGGTGATATCCTTTGCAAAGCCTATAAAGGAACTTGGGCTTACGTATTACACATCTAGGCCTCTCAATCGTATGAATTCCCCCAGCATGACTTGCAGTGGTTGGTGACACGCTCCTAGCATGACTTGCAAAGGCTAGTAGCAAATCCCCAACATGAATGGCAGAGGTTGGTGGAGAATCCCCAACATGACTAGCAGAGGTTGGTGATGTATGTACAGTGTGACTAGCGATGATTAGACTTATGCCCCCAACATAATTTGCAGCGGTTGGTTGTTGGTATTTAACATGACTAGCAGAGGTTGTCGAACAATCTCCAACATGACTAACAGAGGTTGTTGATATAATTTCAGTATGTGACTGACCCTCAAAAGACAAATTCGGGGAAGGTAGGGTCCACGGATCACTAAAATAGGAAGTGTGGAAATGAATGGACCTCCCTGTTGAAATGGGCCTACTGGACATGGCATAAACATGATGGCTCAATGTCGAGAAGTTGAAAGTACCCATAAGGGAAGAATACATTCTGACACTAATATTCTCATTTGTTGACAGAGAATTGTCGATCACTGGGATTGACAGTACAAGAGATGCATTAGGACTAGATCACACAAAGGATAATTGATATATCATCACAATATTCCCTTCATGAGGAAAACAAAGAGTATGGAATACAGACGATGTGACAGAGATCGTGGAATAAGTGGAATTGTGACCTAGTAACAGGTTATAATCAAGAGGTGCATCAACTACCTCTACTTCCACCTCTACCATCTTCCCACCTAATTGGACCAAAAAGGTAGGGAGAATACCATGAGGGAGGATGGAATGACCGTCAAAAGCAGTCAACATGTTTGATGACTTGGAAAGGGTCGGACAACCGAGAGCTTTCCAATAGACCAGGGACATCACACATGTTGCAGCACCTTCATCAACAACCACACATTTGATGGTATACTTTGAGTACTCCACGTGGATTTGGAAATCCACATGGTAAGGCAAGCAAGGCTTAACATATGTGACGTCAAACTTGATAACTTTTGAGCCACTGGGCTCTAGAGATCTTAAATTAGAGAGTAAGGCATTCCTCTGTGAAGGACACGTTTATACTACCTCCAAATCTGACATCGCACAAGGGGTTTGACCCAAGTCCTCAACAATAGAGTAGATTTGGGTGGCTTTAGCATTTGGATTATGGGTAGAGCACTCAAGTACTCCTTTCAGAATACGAGGCGGTGGATCTGTTATCTCAATCTGTAAAGTCATCTCCGGAGGAGGAGGATGAGGAGATTCTAGACCAGGATTAGTTTGTTTAGAAGTATAGTCTTGAGATCAAGTGGCTACATATATTTTCACATCGACCATATTGATACATAAACGGTCGCCATCTTGTGACTGCTAGTTTTGACCTCCACCAGCTGCATTTCCAACATTTGCAGAGCTCGAGGCTAAGTATTGATTACGTGGGAATGGATTCGTCAGCACGGCGGGCGATTGAGCTAATAGCCTCATAGATTCTGCAATTTTGGGGAACAAATGGGTAAGGTGATCATCTGTGAAAATATTACAGGGAAACTTCACCTTACGTATTTCTCATTTTCCCTCTCCAGCATTACTACACATCTTCTCATTATTATTATTGTCCTTGGGTTTATTACCATGTTTCCCACCCTTACAGTTATTGCTTCCTTTCTTCTTATTCCCTCCTATTTGTTGGTTACCATTTGGGTTGGTCGACGATTGCATAGAGTGTACATCCACCGACTGAGTGGGGTTGGAAGACACAGACGAAGCTGGCCCTTCTGCAAACTGGCTTAAAGACAACTCTTTCAATTGGTTTGTCACTGAGTCTATGGAATTTACATTAGTGGAACCTACAATGCCATCGGCATGAGGTCCGAGATTTTGCCTAGGGTCATAAGTAGACCGTGGTGCATCATGAAAAAGGTGGTATAAAAACCCAGACTGAGCATATATCAAATCTAACTGATGGGTCCTAAAGATTTCTTCTTCCTCAGTGGTAACCTCGGAAGTAGCAACGTCCTTCAAGATAGGAGCATGCAAAGACTTAAGAAACCATTCTAAAAGAAAGGTCGGGGGTATAAGGGTCTTGATAAGCCTCTTCCATCTACACCACTCCTACATATGGTCCAAGATATGAGTGGTGGTATCCTGGCATAAAGTAGACAACAGTTCTAGGCCAGCATCATAATGAATGGGCAACTGGAAGTGGTTAATAAAGACCATCACCAACTGACTAAAATTCCCATATGCTCCCCTAGGTAGCTCAATATACCATTTCACAGCAACTCCGATGAGGGTGTGTTGAAATAATCTCAAACGAATAGAATCGTCATTAAGGGAGTTCGATGAGCACCAAAGGTGAAAGGTAGTGACGTGATCACCAGGATCCTCTCCATTCTTACCCTCAAAATTTGATATTTCTGAAGGAAGTTTGGTAGGGACCAGGGGCCATGTAGGATTGTGACTCACAGGGTCATTCATTAACTTAGACAAATCTGGCAGATTAAGCATGGTCAGAAAAGGGAGGCGAGGTTGCGACATCTGGCCCCAACCTCCTGGGAAAGATTGTTCTTGCAGATTTGGAGGCCATCCAAGGTTCTGGTAAACACCATGGCCATGTCCGGCATTATAAGTCCCTCCTCTAGGATGATTCATATAAGGTTGGTTGGGCATCATTCCAGTAGGAATGTTCTATTGAGGGTTATAGAAATTTCCCCCAGTCGGATTGGATCCAAGTTGGGGGTTTCCCAAAGCATGAAACTAACCTCATCTATGTTAGAATATGGAGGATAGAGTTGGATTCATCGTGCCAAAAGTATTGTTCGGAATCTATGCCGAGGAGTTAGGGTTGTAGGAAGGAACTTGAGTCAAAGCTTGTCTGCCAAGTTGACTATTCCACCCAAAAGTAGGAGGATTGGACCCAAGGTTAAAAGCAGGGATACCCCCCATATTAGGAGTGATTTGAGGGATTTGAGATCCACCAAATGAAAAAGGAGTGTAGGGAGGTGTACTACCCCCAAGCCCAATGCTAGCATTAGGGCCAGCAGCTAGGATGGAGTTTGAAAACTGCGAAGTGAAGTTAGGCATACCATAAGAAAATGGACTAGAAGCCATAGGGATGGACAAAACATTGTAGCTCGGTGAGTGGCCAAGAGACTCAAAAGGGTTCGAGGTGGTATCTTGAGAATTAACTATAGTTCGGGCCATAGTAATTATAGGTACCTCTTGCACTATGACCATAGAGGTTGCAGGAGTCGAAGGGGTACCATTAACTATAGTGGGTATGGGAGTCGAAGGGCTCCCAAAATTCTGAAGACCAGGTTCAGTACTCATCCTTGTAGAATCACAAGTCTGAATGGTGGACGTGTGTGTACCAAATATAATAACTCTATGCCTTTTAGAAGGCAAGGACACAAAATCTAGTGGTAATTGTAACAAGCGATGGGACCGACAGGGAGGCTAGTTCGACTCCACGATAACTTAAGACTCTAAAGATAAAAAAATATATCATAAGGCCAACTAGTAAGCAAAGAGCACACCAAAATTCAAATGGCCAATATGCATGCAAACGAGGTAAAGTGGTTGAGTGGCCTCCCTCCCTAAAGAAGGTATGTCTCACCTAAGAGGGGCCTGAGACTCCCTGCTAAAGATTGGAGGTAACAAAATCAGTTATAAGGGCCCTCGTAGGCTTAGCAACTAGTCGATCAGATCCCCCCGGAGAGGTAATCCTCCATAAAGGTTGTGTTTTTTCCAACCCATATGACCTAGGGTACCTGCAGAATAACCCCTGCAAGTAACCTATGAGACACCTAAGTCACGCAACTAATAAGCCATTATATAATCGATGCACAGGCGAGTATTCGTAAGTTAGGTCCGCAGTATGGGAAGGGTAGAAAATCCTGAAACCTTGAAATCACCGCCTCTCAAGGAGGTAAAGGAACTAACAATGTCTCCAGATACGAATAGATCCCCAGAAATATCTCTGACGCTAGGAAGGTATCGAGGGGATATCCCTTCAACCAACTTCGTGCAAACTCATGATTAACTCTGGTGTGAGAGGAGCCTCCTGATCTTACCAATTATACAATGGATTTCTCCACTCCCTAACTTAGACACATATATTGATTTAATTGCCTTGGAGAAGTTTACTCACAAAATCCTATTCCAAGGCACTAAATCCTAGGCTAGTTTGTGCACCTTAGAAAATAAAATCGTTACTAATAAATTTTAAATTATAGCGTTGATTTTATGGCTGTGATTACTCAAAAAGGTATGGTAATGAAACTCATGGTGTTATGACTCTGCAAGAAAAGTAAATATGAAAGTAATGCAAAGTCCTAACTTTAACTTTTGATGAGTGATATGCTCCTAAAAAATGATGCAATTTTCAAATTCAAATCTGCAATTCAGAAGTAAATATGCAATCTTTCACTATATGCATTAATCTAATGATAGATATTCAAAGACAAAAATGCCAAGCAATGCAACATGCCTATTTTTTTTTTTTTTTTCAATATATTAAAACTGAAAATGAATGGACTGGAAAATAACTTGATATATAACCCTACTGTGTATAAAAACGAGATAACTCAAGTAGGATACCAAGCAACAAGCCACCTATCCCAATGCGCAAGGACAATAAAATGAAAAAATGAAGAGAAAGACTTTGCCTAGAAATTAAACCAAAATAAGGTTTCATGTCATCCCACAGGCACTCAACAGGCACTACATAGACCCAAGAAGGCTTAGCAAGCATCAAATCCCACCCAGCAAAAACCAGACCAAGCAAACAGGCAAGGAAAATAGGTGTATGCTTCTTTTCAGGAAAACAGAGCATATATACGTAGCTTGCAGTGAGACAGCATGCATGTATACATGACTGTCAAGGAAAAAAAATTGTATATGCTTTAAAAAGGCCAGGAAAGGGAGGAAGGCTGAAAAATCAGACCCAAAGTGAACAAGAGTTGTCAAGCAATGTTACGACAATAACCACAATATAAACGAGAGCAATCTAAAGAGAAAAGTACTACAAACCCTAAGAAAGAAGATTCATCCCCAGTATGGTCGCCAATTATGTTACGAGGAAAATCTCTCTATGGATAGGGTAAACCACAACAGACAGGTATGACTGCAGAAATCAAATCTATCCCATAAACAAGCTATATAAATGGATGTGAAAGTGAGATAAGAAAGGGACCTACCTTGTCCAAATGTTTGAATATGTCCATCATTGAGCACTTTGACCCAAAGCTTTATACCTGCAACAAGTTCTCAACAAACAAGTGAAGCAAGAATATAGTGATAATATAAAAGGTTGGTGCATTAGATAGCATAATCCATTAATATACAAAACAAACATGCCCGTGGATAATAACTCATATATTTGCAAGATATCAATTGGACGGGAATGTAGAAATTTCAATACAATTAATTTATTTCCTGCAATTCTCCTTATCTAACAATTATATGCCACTGTTAAATATAGAATTGCTTCTACTAATATTCTTGCGGAAATTTAAACCACGATCACAAAGTGAAATATCAAGAACACATAACACAGAAGTTTTAACGGGAAATCATAAAGCTAAAAACCCCACTATCATATATTATGTATATCATGGCTCATGAAACAATCTCATACAAAACTCTAATCCAAGAGCTCTCAGTACAATACAATGTCTCACACTATCATACAAAAACTCAACAAATACATGTGCCAATTCTCCGTGTCCAGACAGCCTACCTCCTCTGCACAATCCCTGCAATTAGAATTCTCACAATGAATTTGAATTGCCTAGTTTTGCACATGCTCATGAGCATATCCACTGCATGTGTGATTGCATGAGTGCACTTCACTCAAATCATAACTGATAGCCAAACTGTCCCTTTCACATGTTATCTCAACTAGGTCTCCACTGGATCTGACATGCATGTAGTTAACCGTGGTGAATCTTCAGTTGCATGTAAGTTCATTGATTTTGAATTAATTAATAATTAATTCACTGAACTCTCACTAGTGTAAGTTCAGTTACAACTAGTACAACTGAGCTTAACTCACTTAACTGAGTTAAACTACTTCACAACTCTCATAACTACACTTGTAACTCTGTTACAACTTCAAGTCACCTCCATGTCTTACCAGCCAACCTTTGAACTCAAATTTCCCATAGTTAACTGATTTTCCATTTCAGTTAATTATTTCAAGTAATTATGAGATAATAGATTAACATTTATTGTCCAATTTATTTAAGGGAAAAATAAATTAGACACATGTTTCTTGTTGACTTTTCAACGCTCCCTCTCAACAAGAAAGGGATTATCCTTCACCCCAATCATGTCTCTATGATATTCGAATTTTCTCCTGGTGAGTGCCTTCGTCAAAATGTCTACATCCTGATCTTTTGTAGGAATGTATTGAAGCAACATGATCTTCCGCTGCACACAATCTCTGAGACGATGATACCAGATATCTATATGCTTAGATCTATCATGAAACACAGAATTAATTGAGAGTTTAATGCAACTCTGATTATCACAATGAATCACTATTAGATCTAAATGAGAACCAAACAAACCAACCAAGATCTTTCTCATCTAGATAGCCTCACATGCAGTTTGACTCGCTGCCATGTATTCCGCTTCCACTAAACTAAGTGCCACGGATCTTTGTTTCCTACTGTACCAAGAAATAGTTGTAGATCCGATACTAAAGATCCCCCCTGATGTGCTCTTTCTGTCCATTAGGCTGCCCACCCAATCTGCATCCGTGAAGCCATGCAACTTCACCTCATCCATCTATCTATACCATAATCCATACTCATATGTGCACTTCATTTATCTCAGGACATGCTTACCCGCCTTCCAAAAGAGTTTGGTAGGCTTAACCATTGCTTGACTTACCTTGTTAACTGTATAGAAAATGTTCAGTCTCATGTTAACTAAATACATTAGCGAACCTACTAATTGTCGATAGACAGTAGCATCCACTACATCTCCAGAAGTAGCATACTCTTTCCTCCAGTTTCCTGGAAGAGGAGTATCCATGGGTTTGCAGCCTTCCATGTGAAACTTACCCAGTATCTCCCTTTCATACTTTCCTTGAGACACAAAAAGTTCACCATCTCGCTGCCATATTTCCAATCCAAGAAAACAATGAAGGAGGCCCAAATCCTTCATCTTGAACTCCTTTGTAAGGTCATCCTTGCATGAGTGTATCAGCTGCTCATCACAAGTCATTATTAAATCATCAACATAAAGAACAATGATTAAAAGCTTACCCTCCACCAAAATTTCGTATAGGTTTGCATCCGCTTCACTTTTGGTGAAGCCCAATCCAATGAAATAGTTGTCTATCCGAGTGTACCAAACACGGGGTGCTTTCTTCAGCCCATACAGTGCTCTCTTGACTCTGCACACATGCAAATCTCTATAAAAGGTCTCAAAACCTTCTAGTTATTTAATTTACACTTCTTCCTCAATGATCTCGTTGAGGAACACAATTTTTACATCCATCTGATGAATGCACCAACCCATCTGCACTGAGACTGCAAGGATGGATCTTATGGAAGAGTACCTTGCGACAGGTGCAAAGGTCTCATCATAATCTATCCCCTCGATCTGTGAGAAGCATCGGGCCACAAACCTGGCCTTGTATTTCTCCACACTCCCATCAGCAGCATTCTTTACCTTGTAGATCCATCTCGAACCTACCACTGATTTGTCGACCAGTCTTAGGACAATTTCCCATGCACTGTTTTTGACAATGGAGTCTTACTCCTCTACCATAGCATCAACCCAAGTGGGATCCTGCACTACTTCCTGAAAGGAAGATGGTTCATTCACAATACATTTTCTCATGAGAGACATGTATCTAGCAAATCGATCAGGAGACTGTCTCTGTCTACACTGTGAAGTAGGGGCTCCTACATTCTATGCAGCATCTAGTCTCAATCTGTCAGCTTCCGTGGTGCGCATTCTGCCATTTCTTATGGATGGCTCTACATGAGTGGTTTCCTCCACTCCATGAACCTCCTCATGTGGCTGATCCACATCTTGAGACTCGCCTTTGGGAACTAGTAGTTCCTCTTCTGCATGAAAGTCTAACACCCTCTCAAGCGACAACTGCATGGCTTTCCCCTCGTCGAATTTTATATCCCGTCGCATAACAGTCATCTTACTGTTCGGAAAATACACAAGAAAATTATGGGGTGTTTCTGTCTACCCCACAAATATCCCAACTTCAGCAGTCGGTTCCAGCTTCTTCCTGGAATCCTTAGTCACATGCACATAAACAGATGAGACAAAATTTTAAAATGAGAAACATAAGGTTTCTTACCATGAAATATTCTTCAGGTGTACTCATGCCAAGTATTCTATGAGGACAACGGTTTTGCACATAAACCGCAGTATTGCATGCTTCTTCCCACAAATGCATTGGTAGGCTCTGATCATGCAACATTGCTCGTGCTGCACCCACGATCGTTCTGTTCTTCCTCTTCGTGACCCCATTTTGTTGTGGGTTATGAGGCGCTATGAGTTCTCTTCAAATTCCTTCTTTGCTGCAAAATTATTTGAATTCGTTAGAGATGTATTCTCCACCCTTATCGCTCCTTAGAGCCTTCACTTTCTTCCCCGACTCTTTCTCCACTAATCCTTTAAACTCACAGAATTTTGAGAATGTTTGATCCTTCTTCTGCATGAAGAATATCCATCATTTATGAGAAAAGTCATCAACAAAAATAACATAATACCTATGTTTTGTTGTTGAAGCAACCAAGAATGGTCCATACACGTCTGTGTGAATTCTCTCCAGGATTATCGAAGCACATTTCTCCTTTTCATGAAAGGTGGACTTTACATACTTCCCCATGGTGCACCCCTTGCACTGATCTAACTAAGTAAGTGTTCCCCTTGGAAGTCCAGTAGATATTTGATGCATGATCTTCAAGGCTCCATGATGAACATGGCCCAATCGCCTGTGCCATAATTCACCCTCATCCTGGCTCACCACTTTTTCTGCCTTGCCCACCATGGCACCATAGCCATCTACCTCCAGCATGTAGAGATTCTTAACTTGAATCCCTATCTTCTTGACTTGACCCATTGCTTTATGTCACAGGTAGGATTTTCCACCACTGAAAGTAACGTCATAGCCTTTGTCCTCCAACATTGCAACTGAGACCAGGTTTTTCTTCAGACCTGGAACATGCATAACATTTTTCAATTGAAATGGTTTACATGACTCCCTCTGAAAGGTAATGGTACCAATACTAGTCGCACTGTATCATCCATCGTCGCCCATATCTATATGCATTCTAAGATCTTTCTCCTCCAAGTCACTGAAATACTCTTTATCTCCCATCATGTGGTAGGAAGTGCCACTATCCAAATACCACACCGATCTCAATGCACTTGAATCCATGCATGCGATCAAAGAGAAGTCAACCTCAAATTGTGAGACAAGAGCCTCACCAGTTTCATCTCCAGCAACCGTCTTGTTCTTCCTCTTCTGCGGACAGTTAGTAGCAAGATTCCCATGTTCGTGACAGTGAAAACACTTCACTTTGGACAAATCCAACTTCTTGACTTTAGACTCATATTTTGAATGGAATTTCTTCCCTTTCCCTTTCCTTGCCTTGGCAGTCAAAACACAATCCTCTTCATCATCACGTGTTGATGAAGATACATCTCTGGTGTTCCGCCTGAACTCCTATTGCACTAGATCTGACCATATTCATTCCTAATCTAGCAACTTTTCCCTTCCATTGATAGAGTCTTGATAACTGTGCCAACTCTTGGGAAGTCCTAGGAGATCCAATCTCACCAAATCATCAGTAATGACTATTATTCCCACACTTCCAATCTCATCCCGAAAGTGGACAAACTTCGTGAGATATTTTGGAATGGAGTCACCCTTCTCCATCTTGATCTTCCTGAGTTTATCTTTGAGCGCCAATTTCCTATGGTCGTTGTTGTTTTGGAACAGATCCATCAAAACCTTCCACATTGCATGTGGTGTGGATTTCCCATGGAGACTTGAGACAATGTGGTCTCGTACTCCCTCCAACAAAATCCTCCTCGCCTTTGCCACTTTCTTTTGCCATGCATCAAGATTTGAAGTGTCTATCGCATCTGGCTTAGGAACATCTTTGTCAATGTATTCCTTCAAGCCATTGTCTTCGAGTATTGCCTCCATCATGTCCTTCCAAGCAATGTAGTTCGAGATGCCCTCAAGTGCATACTCCAACTTCAAGCCATTGAAAGCCATTTTGATCTTAAATCAACTGTAGCACCAAGAAATTCCTTCTGCAAATTTGAATTTTATCCAACCACAAACTCAACTGTTGCAATCCTTCTTGCCCTGGGAGGTTCGCACCTGACCAGTTACTAGCCTGAGGGAAGTTCGCACCTCACCTGTGTATATCATGTGAACCTTATGAGAGAGTTTGCACTATAATTCATTGTGGGGTGAGGGAGGTTCGCACCGCTCCTTTAAGAATCCTGCAAGAATCCTAAGGAAGTTCACACCTCTCTTAGTTCGCACCCTACTAGAGACAAGATCTGCGAAAATACTATTATTTTCACACCTCACTTCCGTGGCTCTGTGGCTCTGATACCATGTATAAATTTCAATACAATTAATGTATTTCCTGTGATTCTCCTGATCTAACAATTATATGCCACTGTTAAATACAAAATCTCTTCTACTAATATTCTTGTGGAAATTTAAACCACGATCACAAAGTGAAATATCAAGAACACATAACACAGAAGTTTTACCGGGAAAGCCTAAATCTAAAAACCCCAGTATCATATATTATGTATATCATGGATCATGAAAAAATCTCATTCAAAACTCTAATCCAAGAGCTCTCAATACAATACAATCGTCTCACACTGTCATACAAAAAATCAGCAAATACATGTGCCAATTCTCTGTGTCCAGACAACCTGCCTCCTCTGCACAATCCCTGTAGTTAGAATTCTCACAATGAATTCGAATTTCCTAGTTTTTCACATGCTCATGAGCATATCCACTGCATGTGTGATTGCATGAGTGCACTTCACTCAAATCACAACTGATAGCCAAACTATCCCTTTCACCTGTTATCTCAACTAGGTCTCCACTGGATCTGACATACATGTAGTTAACCGTGGTGAATCTCCAGTTGCATGTGAGTTCACTGATTTTGAATTAATTAATAATTAATTCATTGAACTCTCACTAGCGTAAGTTCAGTTACAACTAGTACAACTGGGCTTAACTCACTTAACTGAGTTAAACTACTTCACAACTCTCATAACTACACTTATAACTCTATTACAACTTCAAGTCACCTCCATGTCTTACCAGCCAACCTAACTCAAATTTCCCATAGTTAACTGATTTTCCATTTCATTTAATTATTTCAAGTAATTATGAGATAATAGATTAATATTTATTGTCCAATTTATTTAAGGGAAAAATAAATTAGACACATGTTTCTTGTTGACTTTTCAACATGGAAGAGAGTATTTCTATTAATAAATGATCATCAAAAGTGAAAATATTACAGACTTACATGTCCACACTGTTCGGAACCAAGAAACCAAGTTCCTTCCAGCTGGGCCTCCACCACTTCAATCCTCCACCAAAGGCAAGCTCATAGAAGGGAGACAATGAGGTTTTCCATCAATAAGGGAAGAGCTTGGGGGCTGAACACTGTGTTCATACTTAAAGGACAAAGGGATGTAGACTCAATAAGAAGTAATAATTTTTCTAGAGTAACTTTTCTCTCAAAGTTGAATTCTCTCTCCTTTTCCATAGCTCGGAATTGGGATCTTTATAGCCTTCAAAATGCAACTGAAGGGCCAAGACATAATGTTTCCAGTATATGGAAGGCCAAGGATCAGAGATCGCATATCGTGACATGGAAAACCAACGTTTAATTTTGATTTTATAGAACAAATATTGATGTACGTGGGTTTTAGTGGATCAGCCTGCGTATACGCTTGTTGTATAGGGTACGAGATGCGTACAAGTGGAAAAATTTATATTTTTGTCTCTGGATCTATCAATCAGGGAAAGTGAGTCTGCATAGGGAAATGGAAAAAGTCCCTCTCTGCAAGATTGCTTAGGGTGAGGCAAATATTTCTCTGGCACTTATCAACACCGAAAATTTGTTTCTTAGGGTTGAGAGAAATGCCATACTCCCTGCATATTTGAAAAAATTTCCTTAAGTGTTGGATGTGCTAATCCCTCTTTTTGGAGATAGCAATCATATAGTATTGATATATCTATATAAGTTTCCCAATTAAATCCCTGAAAGCATAATCCATGGTGCACTGAAAAGTGTCCCCTGCATTGGTTAGTCCAAAGGGAATTCTCAAATATTTATAAGTTCCCTAAGGGGTGGTGAAAGTGGTTTTTAGTTGGTCATCTTCCTTTACCAAAACTTGATTATATCCTGAGAAACCATCAAGCATGGAAATCATTTCTACTTCAGTGACCCTTTACAAAAGATACTCCATGTTTGGTAGAGGATATTTGTCTTTAAGTGAATCATGGTTTAAATTTCTGAAATCCACACATATTCTAATCTCACCAGTCTTCTTCTTGACAATGACTGGATTAGATCCCAAGATAAATATCTAATAGACTCAATTATTCTTGCCTCAACCTTCTTTTGCAGCTCCTTTTAGACTGGTGGGGTAACCATTGGGTTCATTTGTCTAAGTTTTTGTCTGAAAGGTTTCATCCCATCTATAAGGGGAATATCTTATTGTATGACATCTTCTCGGTAATCCTTCAGATCTTCGTAAGACCAAGAGAAGACATACTTAAACTATCTTATGAGGGAAATAATCATTTCTCTTTCATCAGACATTGTTCCTTTCCCAAACTTGATCATCTTTGGGGATTCCCCGATCCCAATATTGAATTCAATGATCTTGTCATCGAGTTTGCTTGATGAATTCCCCTTATACATGTCATTTTGATAAAAAAGGTTCTCTAAGGGGATGATACCTTTAGGTAAGGGTCCATCAGTTAAATCAATGATATCAATATTTCCCTTTTCTGCCAATAAGTTTATCTGGGCTTCCGAGAATTCACCTTCATTCTTGAGAAAACGCAGAATCTACCTTTCATTATCAAAAACCTACCAATGTTCCAAGTTATCAAGTAGTGAGGGCATGTAATTTACTTCCACCTTATAGAGACTGATTTCCTGAAAATTTTTCCCGGTGGAAGAGAAAACAACAAGGTTGTCTACCAAATGATTATCTTCCCTAGGGAAGGATTTAATGGAAAAATTGTCAAACTTCTTCATGGCATCCCATATGGAATCTCTATATAGTTTCAACCTTGGGTTTTTAGTAGTGAATTTCTTATGAACTTGTGAAATAATGAAGTCAGAGTCCCCTTTAACATGCAAAGACTTGATGTTCATATCAATGGAAAGATTCATGTTTAAAATAATGGATTCATACTCTGTGATGTTGTTTGTATGGTTAAACTCAATCCCTAGTGATATCAAAACTATCCCTGCACCTGAGCCTACGCTTGATTGTGCAAAATCTAAATCTAAGCCCCAAGATCGTTCCTTATTTTCCTCATCAAGGAAAAGGGAGTTTTCCAAATGAAGGTGTTGCCAATCCCTCCTTCCAGAACCTGATGGGTTATGTTGGCATGATCCATAAAACCTTCCTTTTTGGTATTGCTTGGGGAAAGATAATTCTCCTTACTTTTGATGATATCAATTTTTTTCTCTTTATGAGGCTCTCTCAAGACTTGTTGAATACGTTGCAAAAACTTTTTTTCATCCTGCTTTGTTTTTTGTTTCCTTTCAACCTTCAAAACCTCATTTGTTGGGCGAGGTGTAGTCTTTCATGTTAGTTCCTTTTATTTACCAAATAGACTCATCATGTTATGAACTGCCCTTTTAGCAGCCTCCTCTCTTTCTATCTATAGGTATGTCCTGATATCACAAGGAGGGTCTGGTAAGACAAAGTCATCAACTTGATTAATTTGAAAGGTCTCTTCAAGATAGTCCCCCTCTTGCATGAGAGAGGAGGTTATGTTTTATTCTATCTAACATGCTCTTTCTTGAGCTTCAAACAAAGTTGTAGGGAATATTCCAATTAAAAATCCACATGGGTCCTTCATGGTTGATATGTAATACTTGAGGATAGTAGCTTGGAAAGGCTTGAAATATTGAGGAAAACTCCTTACGAGGGTATTGAACCTATCATTGAAATCCATTATACTTTCTCCTGAAATTCTTTTGTAATTGTATACTTGATCATAAAGGGACTGGTAATATTATTTCTTTCCAAATATTTTGGTAAAACATTCTTGAAAGAGATCCCAACTCATGATTTTTCCTAGGAGAATACTATCATACCAATCCTTGGCCTTTGCAACAAGAGTGTAAGAGAAGAGTCTCACTAGTACAACTTCATGTTGGTCATAAGGTTCCAGAGCACAAAGAAAATAATCTAAGTGATCTTCAGTTGTAATGAGATCTTCTCCTGGAACGTTGGGGAGCCACTCCTTGAAGTATTTTGGGATTTTGTGAAGAGATTCAGGGATATTTTTCATGTCCAAAGGTTTGTGCACATATTTGGTCCATGGGCTCCAACTAGCACTCGACGAGGTGGGAACAGGTGAGAGTGGAGGTGTGGGGGTAGAAAGTGAGGATGGGGGGTTAAGAGAAGTAGATGGGAAATAATGAGAAGTGGGAGAAAATAAAACACTAGTCCTTTTGGCTAAAGGATTACGACGTCTAGAAGCATTCTTTAGGGTGGGGTAATGCCCCTTTCGGTTAAATCCCATGGTGGAGTCACCATATGAGATTTAAGACAAGCTTATCAAAAGTGAAAATGGAATTTCCTTTAGGTGGAGTCGCTAGGAAATATAGGGAAAAGGATTTGGGATGGCTTGCCCAAGTTTCATTAGGGTTCAATAGAGGATTCAAAATCCTCTCCGGAAACATCACCAAAATTTTATTGCACAAGTTATAGGTTGGGAAAATTGAAAGCCAACCACCAAATGGAGACAAAATTTGAGAACACCTACCCATTGTCACCTTAGGAAGGTATTCTAGACACTTTAGAGATGATACAATCACCTCAAGGGGGGAACCTCGGTGACCCTGGGGGGAATGAGATGAAAAGTGAAGAGATGAATTAAAATCCCCCTAAAGGTCAATATATAAGTTGTGGAAAGGGTTTTGGGAATATTTTTGGTGGAAGCCAATGATTTCCAAGAGATAATAACACCTACAAAGAATGTTGTACCTGCCCGAGCCACAAGAACAAGCCAAGCATATATATATATATATATATCAGCAAATAAATCAATATTATAGCTGCTAAACAATTTCTAAAAGTCCAACAAATGATGTTAGAGATAAGTTAGATATTTACAGTAGTGACACTCAAGAATGAAAGAACTAGACTTTATCAATGAAAAAAGGTTGTAATAAAATGAATTTGTATAGAAAGTTTGCATCCTTATGGCTGTAAAAAACTTGTTACAACAAAAAAACCAACTGCCAAAACTCACAAAGAATCCACCCAAAAGTTGCACTAGGTCAAGTAGATAAATATGGAAAACTCTTAGCAACTTCTGGCAGTTGAAAACTAAGTTATAAATGAAAGAGATATAGGGTTTATGTATCCCTAATGGTTGTATATGAAGTTTTATAAAAGAAGAAGGAAATACCCCTTTAGAGGGGATTCCCTAGTGGTTGAGAGGTGTGTTAGGCACTAGCAACAAAACCCAAATTGCGGAAAATTGAAATGGCCAAAAATCATGTTTCCCATTGCACTATTTTATTTCTCCAATGAAAAATATCTAGACTAGTGCCTTTAAAATTGGGTGAATGGGGTCTTTAAAAAACAATTTGTATCAACAAGATCCTAGGGGTGTAAATCCTCTTACTCTGTAGGGTATTCCAACCAACTTAGAGTAAATCTAGGAGGGTGTACACACTTGTAATTCTCCTAGAAACCCTTGTTCAGAAATGACTTGTAACTTTAGCGAGAAGATGAAGAATTAATGGAGGGTGTATCCAAACATACTCATCCAACAATAACCAACAATGAGCAAGAAAGAACAAGTGTATGCATATTTTTCCTTACCAATTCAAGAAAAGAGATGTCAAAACCCTAGTTCACCATGAAAATCATTATCCAATGGAAAAAATTAAGCCTTCAAGAGGTGCACTTCACTTCTTCTCATCCATTCACCAAACGATAACACCAAAAGACGATTGCACAAGAGTAAAACACCATAATTCCCAAGAATAGCGAAAATGTCAGCCAAATACTTCTCACAAACGGGAGAGTTATGTTATCAAATGAGATTCACATGATATCTATTTTATACTAAAACTCTAAAACATAGTTTGTCCACATTCAAAGGGTAAAACATAAGATAAGGGGTCAGCAACCCTTATATTACCCCTTAAACCAAAATATAATATTTAATTTTCACTTTTTTCACATTAGAAACCCTAAAAGAAGATGATGTCACCTCTTTAGGGGACATTTTGGTACTTGGAGCAAGTCATTGGAGTTGGGGAAGTATGGCTAGGCCTCCAAATTCCACTTTTCATTCATCCAAGACTCTTCTTCATGTTTCAAAACCTTCTTCCTTCAAAACATGCCATGTTTCTATTAGCACTCTGTAAATTTATTCAGTTGATAAACAAACGATAGAGGTAACCTACAAACCAAGTTTAGAGCTGGCTACTAGCCTGCTCAGCTCAAAGAGGGTTCTCTCGTGTCACTTGGTGTTTCTTTGGAAATCAATGGCTATATTTAGTGTTCTTTTTTGGGGGGGGTTATAAATTTGCTAGCAAGGAAGGGGGAGGACACTCAGGGCTATAGAGTCAAATTTCTGAAAAAATAATAGAAACATTGATTGGTCAGTGGAACTCTCCAGAGGATAAAGGCTAAATGAGGCGATGAATCTGAGTTATATTTTGTAATTTGCAGAGTGAAAGAAGAAAAGAGAAAACAAGTAACTGCATCAAAGAATTAATGAAATGAATTATGAATTAGTTAGGAAGAACTTAACAAAGTTTAAATTGCTTTAAGCCAAGAGAATCACAAGATGAATTCTGGGCCTTTAAACTATCCAATTTAATTAAAAGATAGTGTAAATGGAATCAGAAACACAGGAAATACATACAAATAGAGAAGACAAAACTCATATCACCACCATTAGAATATTTTCATGGAGATTTCAAAGACTTATGCATATATATTCAATTCAGCTTCAGAAAATTACAATTGAGTTCAGAACAACTAGAAAGATGCCTTGGCACTTCTGCCAACATTAATACATTTGGAACTTCTACTATTTATGCAATTCAAGTTCCTTCAGTTAGAAACCGATTACAATAGCTGAACTGAAACATTTCAGCTTCTAAAACTAATTATAATGATTACAAATGACAGTTTCGGTGTGGGAACCGATTACAATGATTAACAGAAAAATGTTTCGTGAACCAACTGTCGATTCCTATGATGCTTCATCTTCTTCTTTTGCCACTTGTTTTGTTCTGGTCTTCTGTCAAATATGCCATATTCGGTGACACCTAGACACCATCTATTAGATCCTGGAAAATTGCACTTTTTTTTACCCAGCCACACTATCTCCTTCCATTGCAAGTCAGAAGGGATATCATAGTCCATTATTTCTTTGATTAGGATCTCCAAGTCAATGCAAAAGGCATATGTCATGACTGGTAGTCCAATATTCACTATTTTGAACTGATTCAAAATCTCAAAATCTATAATCAAATGTTCAACCATGGTTGCTCCTTTCAATTTTTCCTCCAAGTTTTCAAACTTGGAGTGATCCATCCTGCATTGAGTGAGGCAAGAGTTGTATTCATCTTGATCATACAATTTTCCTTTTCCATCCCAAAATGGTGGGAGGCCTTTGATGAACAACTCTTCAAACAGATCCTTGAATTCATGTACACTTTTCTCCATTTGTGTGGCCTTAGTTTGGAATGATTTTAGAAGGTTATGCTTGGAAATAACTCTCTTGGCCCAGATGATAAATATAGTTATATATTTGACCCCAATGGTATGAAGTTCTGCAATAGGGATGGAATTTAGAATTTTTATGGCATTTTGAGCCCACTCTGATGGTTTCTTTGCTAAGGTATCATTTACAATAATGCACCTGCTTCTGGTTGTGATGGTCATGTTGTCTTTATCATTGATGAATTTTAAGTACACTTTGAACTTGGCAGATTCAGCAGCAATAGAATCCCAGATCATGTGTTTGGCTCCCTACAAAAATCCTTTGCCTCTCAACCATATTTTCATCTTGTTTATCCTCTCCTGCTAAGATTGATTCTTCTTTTGAAATTGAGCCATCCTTTCATCTTTTGTTTTCATTTCCTGCTTCAATTTATCTATGTCTCCCTTTAACCCTTTGATTTCTCCTACCTTCAAGCTAACTTTTGACATATCTTGGACAAGTCCTTCAGTGCTTGGCCCAGCTTTTGCAATAGAAGGTACAACTACAACCATGTTTGGTAATTTTGTCTATCCTTGTGACCAATTTACCTTTTCTTGTTCTAGTTGTAATACCTTATCCTTGTAGTTCAATGCCTCTTTTCGAAATGCTTCCTTTTCCTGTTCTAGAGCAACCAGTTATGTTGTTTGTGGATGCTCTGTGGAAAAAAAATTCAGATTCTTCTTCAATATTTGAATCATCTTGTCTGTTTCATCTAATGAGGATTTCACTCCCTGATGGCCTTCGTATTCTATCCTTTTGACCTAAGTTTTACAAGCTCTATTGGATGTCATTTCTTTCCTCAACTACCCTTCCAACTTTATTACATAAGTTGACAGCTTTGAATTCTTCAAGATTAGGCCCAATTAATCTAAATACAACATATCGCTAATATTCCTGTGGAATTTCACTTTGTCTGGAGTAGTGATGTTTTCATATTTTAGCTTGATCTCAGATACTTTGTCTTCATATGCAACTGCTATATTAAATGTCTTCTTCTCTATATCTCTTATTGTGAACAAAGAAGACTTGTGCTGAGAAATATTTTCTACTTCAGGGATTGACTCCCTCATTTCACCCATAGCCAAGTTTCCTTTCTCAGCATATTGTTTTGCCAAATCTTCTTTAGATTGATAAGCTGCTCTAGATGCCTTATTAAAGATGTGATTTTTGTTGCTGAAATTTTTTGAGTTGCCTTCAATTTGGAGCTTGCTTCCTTTCCCAACCTCTACAGTGTTGGTGCCACTCTCCACCATATCCATATTCACCTATTATTTAGGCTCTTCCTCCTCTAGATCCACTATCTGTGGGGATTGTTTTATCTTCATCTTCTTAGGGGCATTATGTTGATCACTAGTACCCACGGCTTCTGAACTGCTTCTTTTGTTGTAAAAACTTATTTTGGGAACTTTAACTATCAACTTCTGAGGAGTTTTTTGTGTTTGATCTTGTTGCAGGGTTGCCTCCACTTGTTTTGTTTGATTTGGTTGCAAGATTTCTTCCATATAAGAACATACTTCTAGATTTTCCAATTTGTCAAAACCCTCAACATGTCCATGCTCATAAGGGGCTTGTTTTTTCATCAGTCTTCTCTTGGATATGATCTGATGTGGATCATATCTTCTTCCCTGTACCTGTGAAAATCCAAACTCCTTGAGCTTTGCCTGGATCTAAGATAAGCATGATCTAGTCTTGACAATGAAGGGTCCAATGATGAAAGGGAATTTGAGGTTGTAGGCTTTGTGAAATTTTAGGAAATGCTCTTTCTCTGTTATGATTATTTGTCTGATGAATTCAAGGGAAAAGACTTTGGGTGTCAAAAAAATAGGCAGAAGGTAGGGGGATTCATGACAACCATAAACCCAGATCATTGTTGAATGCATGAATAGTACCCAGTTTCCAAACCTGTTTTCTAGATTTGGTTGTAAATAGCTCCTCATGTCATCCATGACTCTTGGTAGGATGGTGTTGAAAACCAAACTGTAAACCCTGGACATAACCTTGTTGATGAAAATGAGCAATCTGATTCTTTTAAATTCAGTTGATATGAATTATGCTTCGGGGAACTCTCTCTTATTTCTCTCCAGGAAAATCTTCATCAAGTATGTGTAATATCTGAAATGTCTTAGTGACTGAAAATTCACTAGTTGTTTGTGGATATTATCATTTATGAATTTATCGAATTTGATCTGAACTGACTAACTGAACTATGACTGGAAAAACGCCAAAAAAAACCTAACATGACCTTGACCACATTCTTTTCATTATCTAGACCTCAAATCTGACTTAGTAGGGAACAAACCCATTGGACTTCAATAACCATGACACTAACACTCATTAGAAAGGACAGATTTTCAGAAAGATGCTCTGGTTTGACAATTGTTTGTCAAAACAGGTCTTTGAAGTCTAATGGAAACTCCTTGTAAACCATAATCAACTTTTATTCTTTGAATGGTTCAGACTATGCAGAAAAGGACTCTGGTATGTCAAGGGTGCCTCAAATTGACAGACTCTCTACCCTACATAGGACCTCAGACCCCTGTTTATTTACGAAAACTTTCTCTACTTTTGAATTCGGAGAAAGGGAACACGACCTCGATAGCGTAAGGGAATATAGTGGCCTAGACTGCTTCAAGGAAGGGTATCTTCTTCCCTACATTATCGGACAGATTATCTCTAGACACGGAGATGGGAGAAATGGTGATTTCAGTGTCGAACACATCTGAATCTCGATCAATTAGGTCTTCTTTGTTTGACATGGGATCTTTCTCTACTACTGAAATTATGATAGGGTACATGGTGTTGATGAAAAATACTTATAAGTGAGTGGGACAAGCATGAGCTTGCTGTACTATTTATCTTTAGTTCGAATGGAGTGGTCGCACCAAATTTCAACGTTGCAGTATTTGAAAAACAATAAAATAAGTGATAAGTGCCTCTTTATATACTTTGTCAATTTTGGGGGCACGAGGAAGTGGTTTAGGGAAACCCACTTCTCGCCCCAAAATCCACCTGGTAGCACCACGTGGTCCTGACCCAAAATCGTGGTTTACTTTTTGGATCGCTTTCGGGAATTATCTTTCGCGCAAGTCCTCCCCCTGAAACGATCCCCGACCATGTATCTGTAGCATATGTAATCTGTTAACTATCAGGTCCCATCAAATCCACACTACCGCTAGATTTAGACTTCTCCCACAAGAATTGGCCCTGTTCGCTAGTTTGTCACGCCTCCACATCAGTTTAGCACCTCACTAAGTCTTGAAAACCAATTTTCACAAAGAAATTTATGGTAATAGCAGTGTCAATGATAAATACCTCCATCACCACCAAACCCTAGCCCTAGGTGATGTCAAGCCTTGAGAAGTAACATTTTTCCCCTCCTAGGAAAATCATTTGGCATGTTAGGGATAGGTTTTGTCTTCCAAGGTGTCTTCTAGGCCTCCAAAGGCAAGTCATCATGATCTAGCATGTGGTCCCTTGGCATCCAACTTGTGGGCTTCAATCCCCATGGAAGCCCAATCTAGGCTTCTTCCTCCAAATTCACTCGTCAAACAAGGTCCTGCAAAATAGATGGGTACGCCCTCCAATGATCTCAAGTCAAAACATCATGGAAAGTGAAAACCACATATAATAAAAAAGGCACCTAAACATGTGCATCAAAAATACCTCATCAAATTAAAAAAATTCTCAAAGACCCTATACAATTGACAAAGTTTAGGTATGGGAGGGGTGTCATAAAAGTCCTATTGGGTAGACCAAAACCCTCAAGTAGGGGTTGCTTCCAAGGATTCCCCTTCAAGGTCATGTAGTGGATGATGAGGCGAATAGGGGTTTAGACTTCATAGGTAAATGTGTTTCATGACATACAAGGGATCATATTGTCTCATATCTGGTTTCATTTGTAGAGGGTGTGTTGCAACTTCATTTTCAATGCATCCTTTTTCCAAGCCCATTCATTGCCATTAATTAATTAATAGTCCAAAACCTTGGGTACTCCCTAGAGTGAAATCAATTAACTTGGAGGGTAGCACCACAAGGTCCACTTGAAGTTATAGGTACACAGAGTGCCATATGCAAGGACAGAAAAGGAACATTGCATGAGTGTACACACCTCAATAAGCCAGGACACGTATATTATGTTATTTTTATTTTTCAGGTCTTTGATCTTTTAGGAGAATCTTTTCATTTCTCTCAAGACCTCTTTGCATGATCATCTAGAAGGCTTATATTTTAGGATTTTATCTTTTTCCAGCAACCATCCTGTTAAGACCCGAAATTGACATCCCATTACCCTATTATACTCTTCACCTATACCTTTTTGGCCTACCTAAAGCTTGAGTGAATGACAAGAATGCTACCAATTGCCAGTAATAAGGTCATAAGGTAAAGTATGGTCAATTCATGCATTTTGTGGTTTATTGAGTTAAGGAATTAAATATTTCATGTACTAATGCTCGATTTGTCATATGTGAATCTTTGAACTCTAAATGTCTATCATTTTTGTACCAGCCCAGCCATCCGGTACCCGCATGCCAAGACTGTTGTTGTCTGAATCTGGTACCAAGCGCATTCGATACTAAAATAGCATATGTTGTGATCCGGTACCAACACGCCAACACGCACTGTTATGATCCAGTACCAATGGCCACACTCTATCATGATCCGGTACCACCTTTTGTGCCCTGTCGTGATTCGATACCATATGCCTGTTACAATCCGGTACTAATATGGAAGAGCCCAATGCACTAAGTTAAGTGATAGATCTCGCCTAAGTCAATTGGTGGACGTCTAATTGTTTTCGCAAGGCTATGATAAGAACAGTTTGTTAATTGCCTCATCCTCGTGCACTTCATGTCATGAGGATGAAGCTAAATATGTAACCGAATGATTGAACTTAACAACTGATTGATTTGCAAATCACTTCACCTCCTTGTGTTTCATGATTTAGACTATTAAATAGTTGTGGCAAGGATGGTAGAGGGAGTAGGAGAGATAGCATATCACCAATATGTAAAGAAGCGTATGATAGAACAGAACATATTCAGAGTGAAGGTTAATAGAATGTCATTTTATCTCCATGATTGAGTATGAGTTGAGTTGTTAAAAAAAGTATGATTTCATGTTTTGAAATGTGAGTGAGAATAATGTGTGTGTTGAAAGCAAGCTTCCTGTAGACTTCAATAGCTGACATGTTGAAGCGGAAAGGGCCCACTGCCCAACAAAGGTCAGCCTCTTTGTAGATTAGCATTAGTATTTGTTTTCAATAGTATAAACATTGAATTAGCTAAAGCTTTAACTCTGTTAGATGATAGCAGTACAGATTAGATTAAGATTTCCATTCTATAATTGCTTAGAGATCTTTAATTGCTCTATTTTTGCATATGCCATGTTTCTGTTCTCATGAGTTTGATTTCCTTGAGTGATCATAGATGTTGGCAGCAATAGTCAAAACTTCTTGGATAAGAACTAGTGAATTTCATTGTGAACCATAGCAGAACCAACATATTGACTATTGAACCACCCATGCTATGCTTTGCTGATTGATGTGTGATTTATTTTCAGAAGTGTGGATTTCATAGTTAGTTTTTTGGGTTAGATATGAGATTTGATCTATCAAAATAATTCCATCTCATACTTTCATGTGCCATAATGGAATAGATAGCCTCTCTGTGAAAGACAACCGAAGTGCATTATAGTTTGATTTGTTTCCAGCATGCATAATCTAGTTTAATTTTATACTCGTGACATTAGAAATTACTTTTCTTACCGGTGTCTTGTAAATCTGTTGATTACGAATCTCGAATTGATAATTAATGAGTGCATTATACTAAACATATAAGTAGCACAACATTTTGGCTTCATTGTCGGGGAGTTGCAAACGGTAGGAAGTAATTTTTAGCTTAGATTGTTTGCATAAATTTTAATGTTTTTAAAAGGTTGCTTGAGGGAGGAGGATAAAACATTTAAGGCATGAGTGAAGAGCCACGCGGCCATTAGAGTGGGGTTCTCTGAAGCGAGGTTTCCTTCTTACCTTCTAGATAGAATTAGGATTTCAATTCAGCTAAAGAATCAAATTTCCATTTTATGCATAGATATACAGATAACAAGGGTAGATTTGTAAGCTACAAATATTCAAAAACAAACCCCCCCACTAATCCAACTGATGCTGGTGAGGGAAAAATTCCACCAACAAAAAATTCAAGGGGAGCCAGCGAGGCTCCAGAAGGATAACCTAAAACGAAAGAATCGGTATTGGGACAGGTAGAATGTGAGTCTGTTGAACATTTAGGAGACACAGAAAATCCAGTTTCTAAACCATCCATCAGTAGAATGGCAGAAGAAGAAGGAAATGCAGCTACAGAGACTGAAACCTTTGGGTTTCCAATCTTGGATATTTCTAGAAACATCAGCATGAAGAATATCTCGTTATCATCGTTACCCACTTTCAGAGGTATGTCAACTGAAGATCCAGATTTATTTTTATTCGAATTTGACATATTATGTAGAAGCTATAACTTATTTTTCCTGCTACAATGAAAGATTCATCCTTAAGATGGTTCATGAGCTTAGGAGAAAATACAATCCTTTCTTGGGACCAAATGAAAGACACATTTTTACGAAAATACCAAGACTATTGTAATGATAATGTTAAAAATGACATTTTTAAAATGCATCAAATAGAAGATGAAAGTCCTGAAGACTACTTAGAAAGTTTCTTATACAACTATCAAAAGTCAAAACTATTCACCTCAAACCCAGCTGTAGTAAGAATTGTATTCTTGAAAGGTCTTAGGGATTGCATAGAAGTTTTAAACTTGTTGAGTTCAGGAGATGTACACCAAAAACCTTTTTTAGAAATTGCAAATCACTGTAGGAGATACTCAAGAGGACAAGCTAAAACAGGCAAAGGACCAAGAGATCCTTTTAGCAGAAATACAAAACAAAGTTCGGGGACTATCACCAGAATTGAGTTAGGAAACTTATTGGAAAACTTTAAAACAGACATCTTGAGCACAATAAGTAACCAATTAGATACTTTGAAACTGAAAAAGAAACAAGAAGAAGATTCTTTAGCAATATTTTGTCATAGATGTCGAAAGAAGCACAACAACGAGAAAGAATGCCCATTAAATGTCATAGAAATTTGCGATCTATGTACACTAGAACACCCGACATCTGAGTGTCCAACCTTGCTTTAACTACAAGCCATGTATAGGGGAGGAGGAGTCTCACAAGAATAGCCATACCCTTCTAGAAGACCCTGGAGAGCCCAAAATCCCAATAGTTTTTTTGATCCTAATACACAATATCAACAACAACAATGGGGTCCTTCCCCAATGACTTATCCACAATGGACACCTCAGCAAACTCAGCCTTGGCAACAAGGTTGGAGGGGACCTATGTATGGAAATCCCTCTTACCCTACATATCCACAGTACCATGCAAACATTTCCCAATTACTACCTAGATTCAACCCACCATAGATGCAAGCTTTACTCCCACCTCCTATACAACAACAAATTACAAACCCATTGAATCATAATCAGCAACAGCAAGTACCTATAAATTCCAATCAACAACCACAAAACCAAGCTTACCACAACCCTCCAAGACCAACAACAATCCCTACCCAGCCAGTCCCTAACCCCAATAATCAACCCACCCACCCTGTGCAGAATATAGAAGTTCAAACCTTTCCCACCTATGAAATTAAACTACGGTCAAGGAAAGTGGTAAACCAATCAGATCCTACAGTAATAATGCAGGAAGAAAATGATAGTCATTCTGAGGAAGAAAACACTCAAACCACCCCTGTAGAAGAAGAGGCCTCTCCTCCTATCCCAATCACTTCTCAATCTGTACGAGTACCCCAACAAATTAATCTCTCACCTTGCCCCGAAAGACTATTAGTGAAGAAACCCGACCCACCCCTGCACAGAGATATAGAAGATGAATTACGAAATGTGTGCATAAAAATACCTCTACTGCAAGCTATTAAAGATATCCCTATATACGCCAAAATTATAAGGGATCTTTGCATTAAGAAACCAGGAAGGAAGAAGAAGAAACCTCCTCTTTTTTAGGTAGTGGGACAATTATCTAAATTTATTTCTGAAATGACATACAAATATAATGACCCTGGAAACACAGTTGTCACTGTTGAAATTAATGGTATTTCTCTACCAAACACACTCATTGATTTGGGTACAGCTATTAATGTAATGTCTTTTGACACTATGCAAAAGCTCCAAATCAACCAGTTAAGACCAACCCAAACCATGATCGATTTGGCAGATAAGTCAGTCATTAGCCCTGCAGGAAGTCTAGATGATGTCACAGTCACTCTAGCTTCTTGGGAATATCCAGTCGAATTTTTACTCATCTATTCTAAATCATTCTCCAAACCAGGACACCATGTGGTCCTTGGCCACCCTTGGTTGGCCACAACAGATGCCTTTATCAGTTGTCGGTCTGGTGAGATGACCATATCCAATGGCACACATAGCCAAAAACTTGTCCTCTTCCCTCCTGCCCAACCGGTACAGAAAATACCTATTTGGTTAGAAAACCCTTATGGAGAGGAAGATTGCATCAGACCTCTATTAACACTTGAACAAGTAAGAGGAATACAAGAACAATCAGATGAACAATTCTTAAGCTTATTTTTGGCTTACACAAATTTCATTGAATACCCAAGGTCTTTTGCAAAATTGTCACATATTTTTAGTTCTGAATTTCAACAAACTTGGCACCCTGATATCACTCAATTATACACTTTATCACCAGCCTCCTTAGATAAGGAAGAAACTACTGAACTTGTTGAGATTAGCCCAGGAAAACCTTTGTTTATCAACTCTAGTTTGGAACTAGAACAAAAGACACAAGTGATTGAAATGCTCCAAAGACAATTTGATGCCTTTGCATGGGATTATGTAGACATGAAAGGAATTAACCCTGACAGATGCACACATCATATCTACACTAATGACCAAATCAGACCAGTTAGACAGCCTCAGCGAAGGATGAATCTAGCCCTTAAAGATATTGTAAAAGAAGAATTGCAAAAACTCCTTCGAGCCAATCTCATATACCCCATTTCAGATAGTCAATGGGTATCTCCACTTGTCATAGTTCCCAAGAAAAATGGTAATTGGAGGATATGTGTAGACTTTCGGGAGTTAAACAAAGCCACCCATAGGGATTACTTTCCCTTACCATTTATCGATCAGGTGTTGGACACCCTGTTCGGAAAGAAGTATTTTTCATTTTTGGATGGGTTTAGTGGTTACAACCAAATACAAATAGCACCCGAAGACCAAGAGAAGACCACTTTCACCTGCCCTTGGGACACATATTCTTATAGGGTGCTCCCTTTCAGACTTTGCAATGCCCTAGACACTTTTCAAAGAGTTGTCCTAGCCATTTTCTCTAACTTGACCAATGATTGTGTGGAAGTCTACATGGATGACTTTACAGTCCATGGACAAGACTTCCAGGAAGCATTGGCCAGTTTAGAAAAAGTCTTGATTAGGTGTAAGGAAACTAACCTTTCCTTAACTAATGAAAAATCAGAAATGATGCTCACTGAAGGTATTGTTTTAGGACATCACATTTCTCATTCTGGCATGAGAGTTGATCCAGCAAAAATTTATATCATCACACAAATCAGAATACCTTCCTCAAAAAAGGAAGTCCGCAGATTTTTAGGACATGATGGCTAATATAGAAGGTTCATTCTGAATTTTACAAGCCTAGCTACCCCTTTATTTAAATTATTATCTAAATAAGTTGAATTTAAGTGGGATGATGAATGCCAAATATATTTTTAAATTCTAAAACAGAAATTGTCAACTACCCCTATATTAAGAGGACCAAATTGGTCCCTTCCCTTTCATATCTATACCGATGCCTCAGACACAGCCCTTGGGGCAGTCCTTGGCCAAAGATAAAATCAGGTGCCCTATGCTATTTACTTAGTCAATAAAAATCTATCTCCAGTTGAAGTTAATTATACGGTCACAGAAAAAGAATTGCTAAATGTAGTCCATGCTATCAATAAATTTAGACACTATATTATAGGATATCAAGCTTTTGTACACACTGATCATTCAGCCATCCGATTCTTAATGAACAAACCTGTAACAAATCCTAGATTTACATGATGGCTTTTATTATTACAAGAGTTTAATATCAACATTATTGATAGACCTGGTAAAGATAATCGTGTGGCTGATTTCTTATCTAGAATGATTCATCTGGGGAGATAATGCACCAATAGAAGATACCTTTCCTGATGAAAATTTATTTGTTGTTTCTACATTCACTTTGTGGTATGCAGATGTCACTAACTATCTTGTGACATGGAAGATGCCTCAGAAATTGTCTCCTAGAGAAAAACATAAAGTAATTCAACTAAGTGCAAATTACATGTGGCACGATGATTGCCTCTACAAAACAGGACCAGATTTGGTGATCAGGAGATGTGTAAGGGAAGATGAAATTCTTGATATTTTACAAGCCTGCCATGATGGCCCTTGTGGAGGACACTTCGCAGACAAAAAGACTGCTTACAAAGTTCTGCAATCAGGTTACTACTGGCCCCATATTTTCAAAGATGCTAAAATCTGTGTATCCAATTGTGATGAATGTCAATGAATGGGTAAGCCTACTGCACGAGATCAAATGCCACTTCAAGCCCAAGTAGTGATTGAACCATTTGAGAAATGGGCATTAGATTTTGTAGGACCCATTAACCATGCATCTAAAAAGAAAAAGTATATACTTGTATGCACTAACTATGTGACTAAATGGGTTGAAGCAAAGGCTTTACCGCCTGCAAGTGAACAATCAGTGGTAGATTTCCTTTTTAATGATATCTTTACTAGATTTGGTGTACCGCAAGAAATTGTGACTGATCAGGGAACTCAATTTACCTCTCATCTAGTCAAAGATGTTACAGAACAATACCAAATCAAACACAGGAAATCTACACCCTATTATCCACAAGCAAATGGACAAGTAGAATCCACCAACAAATTTATTCAGTCCATTCTTACCAAAACAGTACAGCTGCACCATAAGGATTGGGTTGACAGATTATTAGAAGCATTATGGGCTTATAGAATCACCTAGAGGAATACAATAGGACATACACCCTATGAGTTAGTGTATGGGAAGCAGGTTCTTCTCCCCATAGAATTTCAGATCAAAACCTTCAGGACTACAGTACAAGTTGGCATGAACTTGGATGAAGCCCAACAACAAAGACTCTTGCAGCTTAATGGGTTGGTTGAAACCAGGTAGGAAGCACTTCAAAGGACTACCCTCATTCAAGAACAGAGAACAAAATGGCATGACAAGTATCTCAAAAAGAAAAATTTTCAACAAGGATATTGGGCCCTATTGTATGACAGCAGATTCAATAACTTCAAAGGTAAGTTAACCACCCGTTGGATGGGACCTTACGAAATTGACACTATCTACGATAATGGTTCAATTAGCATAAATACAATTGATGAAAAACAGACACCACTACTTGTGAATGGTCACTGGTTGCGAGTCTACAACAAACCTCTATCAAAAGAAGAATTCCTGAATCGTATATTACAAAATTCATACATGCAGATGATTAGTAAGGAAGGAGATCCTCCTACTGACCCACATTGATTGATTGGTTTATTTGAAACTTTTTTGTACATAGGTGTGGATTGAATTTTGTTAATAAGCTAAAGGTAACAAAAGACTCTTACCTCCTTTTGTTTACTTTCGCAAATTTTCTTTTCTTTTGTAAGAAATTTTTTTTTGATCCTTCATGGACTTGCTAAACATCAGTTGTAGGCATCAACAATATTCTGTTCTATTTCGGTACCAAAAATCATGTTCTAGTCCAGTACCAGTCCGGTACTTGAGTCTGTCCTTCTACAATGCTATCAATACATATTACCTAATTGACAAAGCATATTTCAAAATCTTACGTATGAATCCATGCAACAACCACTTAAGATGGAACCACAAAACCAAATGCAGTACCAAATGGAAGCCCTCATGTTGACAACTAAAGGGAAGTATTTTAATTTCTTTTGGTTCTATTGCTGAGAAGTATTTTAATTTTTTTTTGTTCTGTTGCTGAGAAGAATTTTATTTTCTTTTGGTTATGTTTCTTAAAAAGAGGAACACAATTTTTACCTATGATTGCTCAAAGAACCATAATCCGCTTCAAAGACTAGAAGTTGCCTTTACCCAGTATTTCAGCATGATTTAAAGAAAAAAATATATTAGCCTATAAGAAACTATCTCACCCTAACCAAACTTCAACAGTATTCATTGGATTATCTTATTAAAGAGTAACATATGAGTATATGAACACTCTCTACCATGGGCACACTACCAAAAATTTTATGGCAGAGGATGTACCAGTACCCTAAGGAAACTTTAGGTCATTCTCTTATGGACAACTTCAGAAAAAATTATACATATGGATCACTCTAAAGAAATAATGTGCATAAAAGTTTATTTTTCCTTTAGAAAAATCTTTAACAGACATACAAAAGAAGAGTATATGCCTTCCAACCCAATACCATCCCACCCTGTAAAAAGGTTTTCAGACAAACCTCCCCTGTCACCATGCAAAGCACTCTTTAATACAAACCAAAACAGGTGACTATGGAAAAGAAGCCTCTGATGGAAAAAGGGTTTAAGAGACTGACCCACCGGGATACTGAACAGGTCTACTGGCAGCGGGTACCGGTCTATGGTATGACTAGGCAAATTTTTAGATACCCCCTACAGGAATTAAAAAATTCCATGTTTCGCGACTCAGCGATACAGTGAGTCCTTTTGGGATTTCGGTATCCGAGGGTTCGAGATGCAACAATCCCAAAACTCGTGTCAGGAAAATCTTTGAATTCCAGTATGGGGATCTATGTAGGAGATCAACGGCCCTTGATGGTGTGGATCCAACGGTCCATAGGATTTAGAAACTATCCCTGAGCTCTGACCGCTCACCACGCGTCCCCCTTGATGGACGGTCCAGATTCCTTCGAGACTTCTCTTTGACACTTTTCACTACTTGCAACCTTGCAGGTTGAAGCATCGAGTTCTCGTGCTATTCTTCTCTGAAATCCTGAGACGTGATATTTATTATCCTTCTCGCGTTCTCGCTACTCGGGACTTCACAAGTCCAAGGGTTGGGCTCTCAGGCTCTTACCTCGCGAATACCCGAGATGTGAGAAGTCAACAGAATGTTGACTCCCTTCTCCAGGTGACTCGTGTCCACCCGTTAATCACGCGGGCCCCACTAGGAAATTTTTCCATGTGTTCTCTCGTGCTCGGCTCTCGGCACTTCACTGCTCGTGAATTGGAGCACCTGACACTCGGGCTCTCACCTTGCGAACCTCCGAGTTCGCGAGATCCTTAGATCTCTGCCACCTGTCCTCCTCAAATGGATGGCTGCGTTTCTCTCATGATCTCGCCACTCGCGACTTGGAGAACCCAACACTCAGGCTTTCACCTTGCGAACCTCCGAGATGCGAGATCCTTAGATGTCTGCCACCTGTCCTCCTTAGATGGACGGTTGCGATTCTCTCTCAATCTCACCACTCGCGACTTGGAGCACCCAACACTCAGGCTCTCACCTTGCGAACCTCCAAGACGCGAGATCCTTAGATCTATACCATTTTTCCTCCTCAGATGGATGGCTGTAATTCTCTCGTGATATCGCCACTTGCAACTTGGAGCACCCAACACTTGGGCTCTCACCTTGCGAACCTCTGAGATGTGAGATCCTTAGATCTCTACCACCTGTCCTCCTCAGATGGATGGTTGCGATTCTCTCGCGATCTCACCACTCGCAACTTGGAGCACCCAACACTCGGGCTCTCACCTTGCAAACCTCCGAGATGCAAGATCCTTACATCTCTGCCACCTGTCCTCCTCAAATGGACTGCTGCGATTCTACTTCGGGGCTCTCACCCCTATTCACTGCGGGTTTAACCCTCAGGTATCTCCTGACAGATCCAATGGCTATCGAGTTTTCTAGCTAAGATCTAATGGCTCAGATCTGTCCTATGTCGTGCACTCTCCTAATGCTCTCTGGACGTGGAAAAAACAATGGTCCAGATACTCCCACAGACCTTGGGGATCTACGGTACCGATTTCCTCGCTATTTATGAAGATAAAATAAAAGCAGGTAAGGCATGTAACACCCTTGTTTCTTCCTCCAATCTAACGGTCGTGAATGACCGCAGATCTTCCGATGGGATCTCATCCGTCACTCGATACTTATCCCTACGCTACTACTTTGAGATTTCAAGAGGATCATTCTTCCTCGTACAGGGTTGATAAGACTTGCGCATTCAAGTTCTTTTTCCAGGTTCTTGGTAAACTTTTCCAAGAAGGGTATCTCTATGGAGAGACCTATTCTGGGGCATTACTGGACACAGATAACGGGAAACAAATTCCCGAGAACAGACTGGAAGTCTAACTTGGTTCGACTTATGCATAAATAAGTTTCTCTATCAACATAAGTCATGCATGGTTTTTCTGTTACAAGCATACATCTACCATTTCTTATCAAAACACTGCACAGACAGTATTATACTGTAATCATTCACAATTTCATAGTTTATGAGCATATATGTCATCATATGAATTTCACAAAAAAAGCAAGATGTAAAACACTTATCAGAAATAACACCAGAAGTAAGTGCAACTGCTGAGAGGGGTGCTCGTTTCCACCCAACCATAGGCTCAGTGACTCCCAACGGATTTACCACTAGCCACCCTCGAGCTGAGACCATGATGCTGCTAGACTGCGTCTCTGTTTGCCAGTGACCGAGAGCGAAGGTTACTCTCCTTCCTCTCCACTATCACTTACTATGCATATCGTCGGCATTCTTCTTCTTCTTTCCCCGCATCTATCCGCCCCGATCACCCACACCTCCTTCCTTTTCCTTTTCGACGAGGTTGCATGTGGCACGATCCCCCTCGTGGTGGTCAGGTGTCAGGACGACCCATGGATGGGCTGTTTACCACCATCCCCTCATTACGCATGAGGATCCATCCGCCTACCAAGCTGCGAGTAATAAATTTCCGGCTAGCGAGCCGCTCTTGGTTCTCCGGGCCAGTGAAGACCAAATACGGTATTTGTTTTCGGTGGAAGTTAACGCCACCATTCCAGGTGCCTTCCACCACCTTTATCCAGCCATTGTGGTCTCTCTTTTTTTTTTCAGCATATCCCCTCTCATCAGTCCTGCAATATATATATATATATATATATATTCATAATATTATTTACATTCATCGACCTTTTTCATAAGGTCCATTCACATCATACATTTCACATTTCTGAATTCGCCACATTTCTTGGCCAGTATAGTTATTTTTACAAACTGGGGGAAACAGGGTGTTACAATTCCCTCCCCCTTAAAGGAACATCATCCTTGATGTTCTACCTATCGACATGACATGCATGTATAGATGTAAACAAAATCGGATATGCATGTTTCATGGCATCCTCCATTTCCCATGTAGCCTCATCTGGGCCAAAATGTCTCCACTGCACCTTGACCTGTGCAATGGTTCAGTTCCGGAGTGGGGTTTCCTTTCTATCCAATATGCATTGGGGTTCTAGTAGAAATTCTCCCTCCAATTCCACCTGAATCATAGACTAATCAATTATATGATTAGCATCATGTACATATTTCTTCAATAATGAAACATGGAAAACATTATGTGCTTTTACTATGGGAGGAAGTGCTAGCCTATAGGCTACAGGTCCCACTCTATCTAGGACCTCAAAGGGTCCACAATACCAAGGTGCTAGTTTGGCACAAGCTTCCATTTTCAGAGAACTTTTCCTAGGCCTAACTCTGAGATATACATGCTCTCCCGTTTTGAACTCTCTTGGAGTTCTCTTTTGGTCGTCATAATTTTTCTATCGGTTTTGAGCGACCTTCAGATTTTGTTTTATCTGAGTCACTTGTTGTTCCATTTCTTTTAACATGTCGGGCCCAAAAGATATCATGTTTATGGGATTACTCCAGCTGACTAGAGTATTACATGGCCTACCATAGAGGACCTCGAAGGGACTCATCTTTAGGGATGCTTGGTAGCCGTTGTTGTAGGCGAATTCTACCAGTGGCAGGTAGTCTTCCCATTTCTTGGGTTGATGCATTACATGCATCCTTAGCATGTCTTCAAGTATTTGGTTCACTCTTTTTGTTTGTCCATCAGTTTGAGGGTGATAGGCGGTGTTGAACAACAATTTGGTCTCTAAACCAGTCATCAATGATTTCCAAAAGTTAGAAGTAAACTTCGTGTCTCTGTCAGACACAATCTCTTTTGGCATACCATGCAGTCTGAATATCTCTTTCATGAATACCTGGGCGATATCTATTGCTTTGCAAGTTGATTTGACAGGAATGAAATGAGAAGATTTGCTCAATTTGTCCACCACTACCGTGATGGCATCGTTTTGTTTGGTTGATGTTGGTAATCCAGTGATGAAATCCATGGAGATGGTTTCCCATTTCCACTCTGGGATTGGTAAAGGTTGCAATAATCCTGCTGGATGTCGATGTTCTGCTTTAACCTATTGGATTTCTATGCATTTAGCTAAGTACTCGGCTATGTCTTTCTTCATTCCAGGCCAATAAAATTGTCTCCTGGTGGCAGTGATCATTTTCTGGTATCCTGGATGACCGGAATAGGGTCTTTTATGTAGTTCATCCAGTATGAACATCTTCAAGTCGTCACAATTTGGGATATACAGTCTTTTTCTGTAAGTGAGCAGACCTCCTTCGGTCATCTGGTAGCCCTTATACTTTACTCCGGTGGGTTCTTCCTGCAAATATAAGGTTACAGTCTGAACGAAGGGATCTATTTCTTGTGCATTTCTAATTCTTTCCTTGACATCTATCTCATAGGTGCTCACCGCTGCCAAGTGAATTGTTTTCATGCTTCTGCTAAGGGCATCGGCAACCCTATTTTCTTTCCCTTTAATGTGTTTGATTTCAAAATCAAATTCACTAAGGAGGTCCATCCATCTAGCCTATCTGGCATTGAGCTTTGGTTGATCAAACAGGTGTCACAATCCACAGTGATCTGTCATAAGTACAAATTTTCTTCCCAGGATATAATGCCTCCACATTTTCAAGGCATGCACTATGGCAGCCAACTCTAGATCATGGGTCACATAGTTGACTTCATGCTCATTCAGTTTTCGGGATTCATAGTAGATCACACTTCCTTTCTGCATAAGGACTCCTTTGAGCCCTTCCTTACAGGCATCTATGCACACAAGGAAGTCAGCTTCTGGGTCAGGGATTTTCAGCATGGGTGCATGGGTCAGTAGATGTTTCAGGGTTTTAAATATTTCTTCACATTTCTGTGTCCACAGAAATTTTGTCCCCTTCTTCTGGAGGGCAGTGATTGGAAAACCAATCTTGGAGAATCCTTCTATAAATATCCTATAATATCCTGCTAATCCCATAAAGGATCGGATATCTGAAACATCCTTTAGGGTAGGCCATTCCATGATAGACCTGATTTTGTCAGGGTCCACTGCCACCCCTTCTTCGGATAGAACATGACCCAAGTAATGTATTTGCTTCTGGAAGAAGTCACATTTGTTGAATTTAGCATAGAATTGATGCTCTCTGAGTACTTGCAGCACAATCCTAAGATGTTCCTCATGCTCTTCTCTATTCTTAGAGTAAATTAATATATCATCAATAAAAACTAGCACAAATTTATCTAGAAATTTACTGAGTGCATTGTTCATCAAGCACATAAAAGTGGCAGGGGCATTAGTCAACCCAAATGGAACTACCACAAACGCATAGTGACCATACCTCGTTCGGAAGGCAATTTTATGGATGTGTTCACCCTTGATTCGAACTTGATGGTATCCCGACCTCAAGTCGATCTTTGAGAAAATAGATGCGCCTCCCAATTGATCGAACAGATCATCGATCCTGGGCAAGGGGTACTTGTTCTTTATGGTTACCTTATTGAGTTGTCTATAATCTATACACAGTCTAAGGGTGTCGACCTTCTTTTTCACAAATAGGACTGGTGCTCCCCATGGAGACACGCTGGGCCGAATATAGCCTTTATCCAGCATTTCTTTTAATTGCAATTTGAGTTCAACTAACTCGGGTGTGCCCATCCGGTAGGGTGTCCTAGACACTGGCACTGCTCCTGGTGCAAGCTCTATCGAGAATTCAATGTCTCTTCTTGGAGGTAGACCTGGTACCTCTTCAGGAAACACATCTCTGTATTCTCTTAGGATAGGGTGATCGTCAGGACTTGGCTTGTTACCTTCGATTGTTTTCAACACTTGGATTGCATATATGGGACATCCTTTTCGATAATACTTTCTCATTTGCAGAGCTGATATTTTTCTCACCGAGACAGGTTTTCGGATCCCTTGAAGGGTTATCCCCTTCCCTTCCTTACTTACACATTCTAAGGTCTTATGGTAACAGTCCAATATGGCTTTATGGGCAGCTAGCCAGTCCATACCAATCAACAAATCATACAATCCCAGGGGTAATAAGTTAAGAGTTGTTTGGGTGGGGAATTCACCCAACATTAATTGGCAGGCTGGTATAACCTCTGCTACCCTTATTTTGGTGCCAGTGGATAACTGTACCAACCATGGCTTGGTACGTTTTTGTGATTGTAGCTTACACTTATCAACAGCTTTAGGGGCTATATAACTCAAATTTGAACCAGGGTCAATTGAAACAGACACTAGACGGTTGGAAATCATACCTTCTATTTCCGCTACTGAAGCTTGGTGGTCGACTTGGTTATTATCCAAGGCTGCATAAATTTGTGGCACACTCCCGGCCACATCATTGACGGTAGTAGCTTCTTGGATGTTATAAATCCCCCGACTATTTTGTTTTCGGTGTGGACAGTCTCTCATTAGATGTTCTTCCCCGCAATGCCATCATTTCAAAGGTTCTCTCTTTGGGTTCTCAATATTCAATGGTATGGGTCTAGAAGTTTTATTCTTGCTCAAGGAGGGAAAATTCTACTGGTGAATACTCTGAGCTGGGAAGCTCATTCTTGGGTTCTTTTTATAGTTCTTAAATCCTGGGGATTTAATCCCCTTTTTCTGAAATCTCAAACTATTTTTCTATCTCCATCCTTCGCGAGGTTCTGCTCGATGTCCAAACTGTTCATGACAATAGGTTGCCTTTCGAATAGTGCCTTCTAGGGTCTTTGTCTCACCAAATTCAATTATGTTCTAGTAGTCCTTGGGTAGCCCACTGATGAAGCACTAAACCTTTACCTTTTATGTTTTTATATAAGGTACATACCTCAACAAATCGAGGAATCCATTGGCATATTCCTCTATAGTGAGTTGCCCCAGTTTGAGTTCATAAAACTCTTTAGTCTTTTCGTCGAAATATTTTTCCGACAGATACTTATTCCAGAAGTATTTCTCAAACCGTTCCCAAGACAGGTCCTCCTCGCGAACCCCTTTCACATTCTTAAGGTCTTCCCACCAAATGGAAGCCTTTCCGTTCAAGTTGAAGGTGGCCACTCGGGCCTTCATATTTTCTGAAAAGTCATGGACTCTGAAATACTTCTTTAGTCCAAGCAGCCAGGCCTATGCTTCCTCTCCCTTCTTTATTTCACCGTCGAAGGAGGGTGGTTTGGCCTTTATGAATTCTTTGAATTTTCAACCTTTGGAATACTTTTTCTTCTTTTGTTTTCTTCGAGGATAGGAACTGGTTCTACTGCTAGAAGAGCCCTCTGAATCGCCAGCTTCCTTCTCAGAGGAATCACTCGGCACTGGTCCTTTACCTCTAGGGTGGACCTTTTTCGAGGTGCTCCTCTCAGTGTGGCCACTGATATGACCATGTTGATAAGTTTTAGGTTCATGCTGCATTTGTCTTTGTATATCAGATAAACTTTGCAGTAAAACTACATTAATTTTTGTTTGCTTTTCTTGTTCTTTCATCATCCTTTCATTGTTAGCCTTACAACTTTGTAATTCAACCATGAGAATCCTCACAGTCTCAGCTAGATCTGGAGGGGTCCCTGCTGCCTTTATTTCGTCAGACTCTTCGTCTCTATTGTGTCAGCCTTCTCCCACTTCTTAGTGAGTCACCATACTATGCGTTGATAATTTCCTGCAGTTGATATTTCGCTTGTGTGCAAAAGGAAAAACGCTGATTGTTAGTCAATATTTATATTTATTTATAACCAATACATAATTCATATATTTTTACATGTACACACACACAATAGGGGTTTTTCATTCTTGCTTCATCTTTTGATTAGGAAGGTTAAGACATGGGGTTACTCTTTTTAAGAGTGTCCCAAACGGATCTTCTGTGCAACTCGTTCATGAGCCCAAGCAGGTAGAGTGCTGTAACCATGCTCTGATACCAATTTGTCAGATACCCCCTACGGGAATTAAAAAATTTTGTGTTTCACAACTCAGCGATATAGTGAGTCCAATCTTAAAGGTGGAATGGCGATGTCCACGTCTATGTGCTCATGGGTCACGACCATAGGCCGAACAATTATGGCATCCTTTTCGCTCTTCATGGCTCAGCACTACCAGAGTGTCGAATCTCTTGGCTCTACAAACCACATTCCGTGACCCCGCACCTAAATCAGCAAGGACCTTACCGGCCCTTCGTGATTCAGGAAATCGTGATGCATGACTTCTTCCTTTCCCATTCAAATCCCCGAAATCTACCAAGTCTCCCAAGTTTCCCTCCAAAGGATATCAATGACTGTAAGCCTCCCCTGATCCGACGGTTTGGATCCTTTCGGGATTTCGATATTTGGGGGTTCGAGATGCAACGATCCCAAAAATTGTGTCAAGCAAATATTTGAATTTCGGTATGGGGATCCGTGTAGGAGATCAATGGCCCTTGATGGTGTGGATCCAACGGTCCACATGATTTCAGAACTGTCCCTGAGCTCTGACCGCTCACCACGCATCCCCCTTGATGGACGGTCCATATTCCTTCGGGACTTTTCTTTGACACTTTTCGCTACTCGCAACCTCGCAGGTTGAAGCATCGAGTTCTCATGCTCTTCTTCTCTGAAATCCTGAGACGCGATATTTATTATCCTTCTCGCGTTCTCACTACTCAGGACTTCGCAAGTCCAAGGGTTGGGCTCTCAGGTTCTTATCACGCAAATCCCCAAGACGCGAGAAGTCAACGGAACGTTGACTCCCTTCTCCAGGCGACTCATGTCCACCCGTTAATCATGCGGGCCCCACTAGGAATTTTTTCCACATGTTCTCTCATGCTCGGCTCTCGACACTTCGTTGCTCGTGACTTGGAGCACCCGACACTCGGGCTCTCACCTTGTGAACCTCCGAGTTCGCGAGATCCTTAGATCTCTGCCACCTATCCTCCTCAGATGGACGACTGCGATTCTCTCACGATCTCACCACTCGTGACTTGGAGCACCCAACGCTCGGGATTTCACCTTATGAACCTCTGAGACGTGAGATCCTTATATCTCTACCACCTATCCTCCTCAGATGGATGGCTATGATTCTCTCACGATCTCGCCACTCGCGACTTAGAGCACCCAACACTCGGGCTCTCACCTTGCGAACCTCCAAGACGTGAGATCCTTAGATCTCTTCCACCTATCCTCCTCATATGGAGAGTTGCGATTCTCTCGTGATCTCGCCACTTGTGACTTGGAGCACCCAACACTCGGGCTCTCACCTTGCGAACCTCCAATACGCGAGATCCTTAGATCTCTGCCACCTGTCCTCCTCATATGGACGGCTGCGATTCTCTCATGATCTCGCCACTCATGACTTGGAGCACCCAACACTCGGGCTCTCACCTTGCAAACCTTCGAGACGTGAGATCCTTAGATCCCTGCCACCTGTCCTCCTCAGATGGACGGCTACGATTCTACTTCAGGGCTCTCACCCCTATTCACTGGGGGTTTAACCCTCGGGTATCTCCTGATAGATCCAACGACTATCGGGTTTTCTAGCTAAGATCTAATGGCTCAGATCTGTCCTACGCCGTGCACTCTCCTACTGCTCTCTGGACGTGGAAAAGCCAATGGTCCAGATACTCCCACAGACCTTGGGGATCTACGGTCCCTATTTCCTCGCTACTTACAAAGATAAAAGAAAAGGGGGTAAGGCATGTAACGCCCATGTTTCTTCCTCCAATCTAACGGTCATGAATGACCGCAGATCTTCTGAGGGGATCTCATCTGTCGCTCGATACTTATCCCTACACTGCTACTTCGAGATTTCAAGAGGATCATTCTTCCTCATACAAGGTTGCTAAGACTTGCGCATTCAAGTCCTTTTTCCAGGTTCTTGGTAAAATTTTCCAAGAAGGGTATCTCTATGGAGAGAGCTATTCCGGGGAATTCCTGGAGACAGATAAGGGGAAAAAAATTCTCGAGAACGGACTGGAAGTCTAACTTGGTTCGACTTACGCATAAATAAGTTTCGCTATCAACATAAGTCATGCGTGGTTTTTTTGTTACAAGCATACATCTACCATTTCTTATCAAAACACTGCATAGACAGTCTTATACTGTAATCATTCACAATTTCACAATTTATGAGCATATATGTCAGCATATGAATTTCACAAAAAAAGCAAGATGTAAAAAAAAGCAAGGTGAGGTTGCGTGTGGCACGATCCCCCTTGCAATGGTCAAGTGTCAGGACGGTCCATGGATGGGTGGTTTATCCCCATCCCCTCATTATGCATGAGGAGCCATCCGCCTACGAACCTGCGAGTAATAAATTTCGAGCCAGTGAGCTGCTCTTGGTTCTCCGGGCCAGTGAAGACCAAATACGGTATTTGTTTTCGATGGAAGTTAACGCCACCATTCCAGGTGCCTTCCACCACCTTTATCCAGCCATCTGGTCTCTTTTTTTTTTTTTTCAGCATATCCC
>ML782870.1:1855708-1873209 GCA_009831015.1 Picea engelmannii | reverse complement strand
TATTTACATTAATCGACCTTTTTCATAAGGTCCATTCACATCATACATTTCACATTTCTGAATTCGCCACAGTTCTTGGACAGTATAGTTATTTTTACAATCTGGGGGAAACAGGGTGTTACACAAACCCATCATGGTACTGAACATGCCTATTGTCAATGGGGCATTCTGCCTAGGGAAGGAACCTCTCACTAATTATCACAACTACCCCACCAGAGTACTGAACAGGCTTGCTGACAGTGGGTTCTGGTTGAAAATTGTCTCATCTATACTTGTCTGATTGAAAAAACCACTTTTTTCCATCTAAAACAAAAAGAGTAAAGGTCAATTATTGGCTTTCATGAGATGTATGCAAGAGAGACTGGATACATCAATTTCTCTTCATTTTCTAGTTTACAAGTCTTTTATTGCAAGGTATCTTGGAGGAGTACAAGTGTGTACACCCTCCTTGATCTACCTTGAAGTTTGGTTTGCATT
This sequence comes from Picea engelmannii, assembly GCA_009831015.1. Taxonomy (NCBI): domain Eukaryota; kingdom Viridiplantae; phylum Streptophyta; class Pinopsida; order Pinales; family Pinaceae; genus Picea; species Picea engelmannii. Next base: position 1,872,732 of record ML782870.1, on the reverse strand, counting down.
CCATAGGGAGTAAGAGGGTTTACACCCCTAGGGATATTGTTGATATAACTTGTGTTTTAAAGACTCCATCCACCCATTTTTTAAAGGAACTAATTTGAATTTTGCATTGGAGAAATAAATTGCTTTCCTTGGTAAACATGATTTAGTGAGATATTGATCTTGTTCAAGTTGGAAACTTTTCTGCACGTTAAAAGTTTGTCAAGGCCTCTAAAGAATCTTCATTGGATTGGTATTATTAGAGATATAACTTATTAAAATATACATCCATTAGGGATGCAACAAATCATTCTTTTACTTACTTATAACTCACATTTCAACCGTCAGAATTTGCTACAAAATTACCTCTATAATCTACTAGTCCCGACGCATATTTTGGGTGGGTTCTTTGTGATTTATGGTGGCTGATTTTTATGCTGTAACAATTTTTTTTATACATCCATAAGGATGAATAATATATTTGTAGTACTTATTTTTTACATCCTTGTTTTATTGCTAAAGTCTTGTGCTTTTATACTAGAGTTATACTAGTGTTTAGATAGCTTATATCTTGCATCATTTGTTAGACTTTTAAAATATTTTTCAACAGATATAATAATCATTTGTTCGCTGATATATATATCTGTTGACTACTGCAAATAGGGAAAAAAAACTTAACTTGATTGTCCACCTAACATATAGCTTGTATACTTGGTTTTTCTTGTGTCTCGAGTAGGTTCTATCATCATCCGCAGGTTCCCAAACTTCTTGGAAACCATTGACCACTATCGAGACTCATTTCCAAGCCACTTTCCATTTATAAAATTGACCTATAGGGGAATCCTTTCATAAGTATCACTTTCCATCTCATTTCCCCCTAGGGTCACTTGGGATTCCCCACATGAGGTGATCACTTCACCTCTAATTGATGAGAGTACCTATCCGAGGTGACAATGGGTAGGCATTCTCCTAGTTGTCTCCATCTTGTGGTTTGGGTCATGCTTTTCCCAATATACACTTTGTGTGATAACATTTTGGTGCCATTTCAGAGGAGGATTTTGAATCCTCTTTCATGCCCTAACAACACTTTGGAAAGATACAATCCCAAATCCTTTACCCCTAAAATTCCTGATGACTCCACTTAAAGAACGTTTCCCTTCCACCTTTGATGAGCCCTCCTTGAAGCTCATTTGGTGACTCCACCTTCCCATAATCCATATTACCTTAAGACATTTCTCCTAGGGAGATTCAAACCTTCTAAGGTTTATTGAAGAAGGTCTCCCCTCAAGTCTCCCGTCGTCAAATCTTTTTTTTACAGTACCCTTCCCATTTCTTCAATGGCTCACCCTTGGGAAAAGGACCATTGTAAATCCATGAACATGGACACCATCCATGTATACCCCAACAAAATGCTGAAAGAGTCTCACAAATGGTTTCCAAAGTTTCTAGGAAATAATGTGACCACTGCTGATGATCATCTCTATGCCATAGGCCGAGACATGGAAAATACAAAAGTGGAACAGGAGGATGTAGTAATGAAGATACTAGCCTCATCATTGACTGAAGATGCTCAAATATGGTTCAGAGGGATTCCTGATAATCACATCACATATTATGAAGACTTCACTAAGTTATTCAAGAACATATGGAAAACGAAGAAAGACAACAAAATTCTTGTATCACAATTCAATCAAATAAAGAAGAAGGAGAATGAAATAGTGAGTGAATTTGACAATAATTTTGACAACTTATATAGTCAAATCCCGATAGACCTACGCCCTACATATGCAGTTGTTCATCTCCTTTACATGAATGCTTTCGATGGGTAATTTCGTTTCATCCTGAAGGACAAGAATCCCACCTCCTTGGAACAAGATAAAGAGTACAGTGTAAAAATTGAAGAGAACCTCCTTGAATCAAAGGTTGATCCTTTTCATCATCCTCGTTCCAAGGAAAAGACAAAAACTAAGGCTTCCAGTAGTAGTGCTTCTGATCCAATTGCCCTATTGACTCAGAAAATAGATAAGATAAGTACTCAATTTGTACAAGCTCAGAATCAAATCATGGGTCAATTAACCACTATGGAAAGGAATCAATCTACCTCTAGACCCTAATTTTCTAGACAATAGAGAGATGCAACATGTTGGAAACCAAGGCCTCAACAAGAGGAAAAAGGCCCGATTATCCCCATTTTGTGGGATAACTAAGGAGATGATGTCTTGAGGCCCTCAGGTTGCAGACATGGAGTGCTGAGAGACCACATGACTAACAATGTCCACTTGCACATATGTGATCCAGATTTTATGAGAAGAACGAAATGACTATAGATTATTACCAGATGCTTAACATAGAATACCAGAGATATAGTAAAACTGGTTTTCTATTCAATTAAAAAATAAGTTGAAACTGTAAAATGCAGCGGAAAACAATCTTGTTGGAATGGTGGGGGCTTATCTCTAAGAAGAGATGTGACGACTGCGCTCATTCGCAAGAAGATTATTACAATTAGTCTCTCAAGGCCTTTTTACAATAAACAAGATTTTCAAAAAAACCCTAAACATCCAAAAACCTAACCCTAGGAGATGAAGCGCCAAAAGTCATGTGGGCCCTGTTATCCCCAATTTCTAGGGATAACTAGGAGATCATGTCTCAAGGCCCATAGGTCCTAGACATGGAGTACTGAGAGTAGGATTGACTTGAGCATAGCCCTGGAGGGCCCATCCTTCTCTTCTTTCATCAGACTTGTCTTTTCAGCAGCAGCAACATCCATCACCATCGGCCTGGTCTTGTATCGGAGAAGACTCTTGCTCCATGAGGTAATTGGTCAAGGTATCATGGTATGTGTCATTTTTTATCATTATAACCTTTAAATATATGCATCAAATTCCTTCTATTTCTAACGACTGCTTGGATATTACATTAACCCACTTGACCATGGTTGGGGGGATTGACGGGGTGCCCTAGCAAGCCTGTATCCATAGGTTTTGGTTTTCCACCGGGGGGATTTTTGAAGAGACATCATCTGCTCCCATCATATCATCACTTTACATCTTATCTCCCACTCATCTGTCCCACTCCCTTAGTCCGGGCATTAGGATGATCTGTTTGTGGGGTTGCACCTTATCTCATGGGAAGAAGGGGCTAAAGGCCCAAAAGGTAAAAGTAGCTGGTAAAAGTTAAAAGCCATAAAAATGAAACCTAGTGATGCCTCACCCATGGATCCCCGAGAAGGCAATAAAAATCCTCTCAGCAAGAAACAAGAGGGACCCAGAGAAAAATAACAAAACAAGACCTGGCCAGGAGGATAGGGGGTCTCAACACAAGCCATCCTATTATGTTCATGTGTACCTAGCAGTATGACATTGCCATTATCTAGTCACCATGCCAGGGCAGCGACCTTTGGTTGCATGGCCAAGGGAAAGGGGGTCTCATCACGAGCCAGCCTTATCATCTCTGTGAAAGTGCTTGTGGGTAACACTGTCATCTCTGGTCACCATGCCAAGGCAGTGTCCTCTAGTTAGTCCTTGAAATAAAAAAAGGAAAAATCAAATAAAGAAAAGAAAAGAATAAAGGCAATAAAGGGATTGGAAAGAATTGCATCCATGACGGGTACAACTTGCCTTCTACAAAGGCACCCACAGGTAAATCATGCATCTCTGACTTTCACTCTACCCTTATGTCAGGACATCCCTTATCCACACCACCTCATTTTACATGGCTTGGATGAAACCCCTTGGTGACTTTCCTTTACTTATGGATGCTAGCCCAATAAGGTATCTTGTCTCTCTTTTCAACCTTGTATTGTAGGCTTTTGTAGGGTCTTTGAGCTATTGATTGATATATCAGGGGTTTTATGCATATATTTGATAAAATTAATGATGAAATGTGATTGACATTGCTATGATCACTGTGACTAATGAGCCCATGGAGGGCGAAGTTTTTGATGTGCAGGACCATGCCCGACGAACAGGTACTAGTTGGACTGGTACACATGGGGAGATGATTAGCTCAGACCTCCATGGGGCTGAAGAGCCCATTAGATGGTTGTTGGGACCCCATCAGGGGTAGAGACAGGACAGTGATTGGTTAAGCTCTTTCACATGAGAAGAAGAAGGACGTTCCATCCAGGACACTTTGGCTGAGCCCAGCCCAGGGGGGTTGACCCTTTTTAGATGGATCATTTCCCTTTGATGACCAGGATGTCACCCAGGAGGCCTTGACGTCACCTTGAGCATGTGGTAGTTTGACAGGACCACTGGCACATGTGGCAGCTTGGAGGAGCCTAGGAAGGGCTAACGTTTGACTTTTGGATGCTAGTCTAGCCCCAAAAGGGCCTAACGTCTCCCTCGGGAGGGATTGACGTCTCATATTTTGCTCATTTAGGGTTTTATAAAACATTTAAAGTGAAAACAGTATGATTTTTGGTTTGTAGCCTTGTCAGCTATTTTTAATGACCTAATTTTAATTATAGGTCACGTTACACTATATATTGAGGATGTTTTTCCCTCATTTGGACAGAACACACAACTCACTCTCTTATGAGGTCTGATTTTTGTGCCCTACTTGGGTATTTGGTCTTTTAAAGTGAGACTCACTTGTTGATGGAAGGATTTTCTTGGCATGTTTGGCATTTCTCTTGAAGGAAGGTTTACAACTAGGGTTTTGCATATGCTTTTCATCATGATATGTAAGTGTTTTTCTTGCAAAACTTCTTAATTGAATGGTTGTAGGTTTATATTCTTGCATTTACTTATAAATTTGTTGATTTAAAACCCTAGGTGACAAGCACACAAGTAGGTCCTTGTTTCATGTTCCCTTAGAGAGAAATATTCAGCCATTGAAGAAGGAAGAAAGAGCCTAGCCTTTGCTACACTCTTTTCACCTTTTCCCCTTGTGCTAGCTGTGATTTTTAAAGGTTAAGAAGGAGGGGATGTCCCAGGCCTAGGTTATCTACTCCTAGGGCCGTCCATCTTCTAGGGTTTGGTGATAGAGCCTTGCCATTGCAACACTCTCCCTCACCTCACTCTCTTGTTTTAACTTATCTTTTATGCTAGCCGTTTTTCCAAGTTTTACCTAAGGAAGGAGGAAAGAGCACAAGGCCTTTCTTAACCAACATCGGAGTGAGCCTCTTTCCCCTAGGGTTTTGATTCTAGGGCCCTGCCATTGCAACACTCTAGAACCCTTCCCTCTTGTCCTTATCCTTTATTTCTTCAAATTTGCGTCCTCTCCTTAATTGACTCCATTTACCCCTAGGCACTGATTTTAGATCCAAAACATTGAAGTGATAGTGCTCAAACAAACTCTCAAAACTTTTAAATTTGAAACCCTAACTAACTAGCTAACCCTAACTAGGTTGACGTCATACTTGGTTATTCCATCTTGATGTAGCACCTTTTGATGATAAGCAATTAGATGATGGTTGAAAGCATTTATTGAGTAAAATATTGGTTAGATACATTGTTGGCTACATCATCTTAGTAGTTATTGATGAATTGATACTTTTTCATTTGCTATATTGACAAAACGTTGATCTCATTGATATCTGTTTCTTTAAATAGCTTACATATTAATGTCAGATAGTTGCATGAAGTACTAACCCACTGAATTATAGCTTGCATATATTATTTGTTATTGTCTTGTTCTGGGCAGGTGTTCTCATTTGGGCATACACTTTTTTATTGGCTGATTAGCCGGACTATCTGACCTTGGTGGTAACCTGTGAGGAGGAACTTTTACTTTGACCTTTATACTTTGGCCTGTTCATAACCCCAGGTTACCGGGGACGTCTCCCCTGGGTTAACCTCCCTAAATAGAAAGAACCTCCCCATTGAGGTGACATTGGGTGGGGAAGGTTCATGTTACGCCATTTTGGCCTCTATCCTTTAGCCATTTGACCTAGCTACAAACTGTGTGATAACATGCCCCGTTTGGGTAAGTCAGTACATCAACTTCCCGGGGTTGTAACTTTTGCATATGATCTCTGTTTTAGGCGTATGATAGCCCATTGGAAAGATATATACGAGGACTAAAAAATTTGCACAAAATTTCATGATATAAATTTTCACTCACAACAAACCCCAAAAAAACGTCATTTAGGGCCTCAAAACAGCTCTGGAAGTTCAGGACCCGAAAAACTGCTAAAAATAGTAAATTATCAAATTTGCTAGAAAGTTGTTTTGAGCCAGCTGGAAAAGGTGGGTGGCCACCGATATCCATCTGGATCAATCCTCCCTCCTTAGGAAGAAATGGTCTCCATTGCATTGATTTTCCCCATCAGATGAGGAAATGTCTGTTGAATTTGGCCTTGGGTGAGCCACTTGCCTTGGTGCAGGAGCTACCCTGCTTTGACGACTCAATAAAGATGGATCCTTTGTTTTCGAGTTCCCTTGATCTGAGTGTCCACAATTTTATCACTGGATGCTTGTTGTATGCAATTGGTGTGCACGCATGTAGGAAAACCCAACCACATTAGGGTTAAGGTTTTTGTAAGAAATTGTAATGGTTGATAAGCTAGAAATTAGTATAAATAAGTACCTAGGAGGTCTAGGTCGGGGGGTGGGGTTGATTTCTAAGTTTTGCAATGTTCGGTGAAGGAAACTACTAGAAGATCTTATACCATTTGTGTAAGTTGTTGAGTTGTAGGAGAGTCAAGTAGCTAGATCCTGAGGGTTAGATCGTAGGCTGAGGAACCTAGTGCAATCTAGTCAACCCCTTTGAGGATCGTGGAACCTATTTGAGATTGTATGATCGGAATTGTAGTGCGTGCGACGCCATCTATTTTAGAATTCTAAATAAAAGAGAATAAGAAGCCAGGTCTTTGTGGATGTAACCTAGGAGGGGGTGAACCACGATAACACCTTTGTTATGTGTTGTGATTGATTGTATGTTACCTTCTATAAGTAGTTAGACTATAAATGGATGGATGTATAATTCTCTGAGATCTGTTATATGTTATATTCGTTAGAATTCTTGCATATATTTAACATATGAATGAATATCAAGAATAATATAAAGAAAAAACAGATAAAATCCTAAGAAGACGAATTGCAATCCAAGATCCCCACTCTTTCCTAGAATGCAAGAATATGAGCATTGCAGTCACCCATAGAACTATCTCGGGTGAGACTGTGCAGTACCCTCTGTGTGTTGTGTTTCCTTCTGGTTTACCAGGAGGGCCAATAGTTTTAGAGGGATTTGTTGGAAGATTGTTCATATATGAACCTAGGTCAACCAAAGAAGTAGTTAGAGAATATTAAAAACCAATAAATGGTTTTGTTGCCAGTTGGAACTGCATGGGATTGAGTGAGTGGGATCTGAGAAAGAGGCACACAGAAAATGAAAGTATAGAATGGAATGTTTAGACCGTGAAATCCAACGAAGGTGGAGATTTAAAGTTGGTTGAAAACAAAGGAGCTAGAGTTTGCGCAGAAAGACAACAGAAACCCTAAATTAACACCGCACAAATATCTGGACAAGTACGTGTTTAGTGACTTGCATAAAGTATTTTTCTATGATTTCCTGCATGTGTTGCAAGAGTGGCTATTGGGGTTGAAATAAAACCACCATACGAATCGAATTAGACAGCTCGAGTGGAATCTTTTGGACATTGCGCAGTTACAACAAGTTAACAACAAATTCACGCACCCAATAAATTTCTGGCTAGACGGTATTGTTGCAGGGTTTATCACGGAATTTGCAGTAGATACTGCAAAGTATTACAGCTTAGTAGAGAAAGATTTTCTAAAGGGACCCAAAGGTAGGTATATCATATCTTTGTATATTTCAATCAATATATTATTGTATAAAAAAGGTGTAATGACTATGGCATCAGACAACTAAACTTCCCTGCGTGCATGGGGGAAGTGGGGAAACATTGATAAAAGATGGAAGAATGGAGGGAGAGATGGATAAGGGAAAGAAGGAGGCCATGGACCCAATCATGATGGAGAAATATTAGATAAAAAAAATAATGGAAACAACTGGAAAGACACACAGTGGATTAACCTACCAATATAAGATAAATAAGAAGAAGAGAGCCATAGAAGATAGAGAAGGTTTGGCAAGTGATGAAGAAAAGGTAGAGGATCTTCGAGCTATGGAGAAGATTGAGGAAATCTTGCATGCAACATATGAAAGGAATAAAAGAGGTCCAAGGGCAGGAACAGAAGGTATAACTCCTACCCATGTCAGTGTCAGTGTCAATGTGGAACCCATAACCCCACGTGCGACTAATACACCAGAAAGAACACCACTATTTAGACAACTGAATTTTAGTGGAACAAATATAGTAAGAAGTGCACCCAATCAAGGAGCAGCGACTAGAGGATCCAGTTCAAGAAGTAATGGTCAAGTATCTACATTGCACGAAGGTCATATTTCATCACCATTCAAAATGGCAGGACATGATCCCACCATCAGGTTACCTGAATTCAAGGGAGAGGCATCAAATGATCCTAAAAAGAATTTTTTTATCTGTGAGAAGATATGGGAAGCAAAGAATATCACATATGAGGATACAAAACTTTCATAGTTAGATATCACACTAAGATACCATGCACTAGATTGGTACATGATCTTAGTTGTAAACATTCCACCAGGAACAACAAGGACGATTGCAGATGTCAAGAAGCTACTGATAAATAAATTTCAAAAGCCTAGCTCAGACGTTCGGTACATGAATGAGATGATTGAAATCAGGCAGAAACCAGGTGAGTATGTTTGGGAGATTGATCATAGGTTTAAACATATTAAAGGTAAGTTGAAGTATGTCATGACTGATATGCAACATATACATCTCTTTGTGACCTCACTATTACCACATCTGAAATACCCTTTGAGGAAGAAGAATTTTCAAACTTAGGAAGAGGCTCTATAGGAATCCCTACAACTGGACTAGAACTAGTATCAAAAGAAAAATCCAGCAATATAGGAGCTGAAGGAGGATCTGGAGAACCTTACATTTCAACTAAACCAAAATAAGGGAAAAGAGAAAAGAGAAGTTGTTTGGTCTACCAAATGTAGGACATAAGGACATCACAAGAATGAGTGCCCAACTTTCCCGCAGTACATGGAAACAGGGCTACCAAAACCTTTTCCAAGAGGAGGACCATGGTGCGAGATATGTAAAATACATGGACATGATACATATCATTGTCCAATGATGCATAAGTATCAGACAATACCCAAGAGTTCATATTGCAACTTTTGCAAATTAGTGGGTCATGATGACAAATATTGTACTACAATGGACTTGATGAGGGAAATAATGTCAGACACCTATAGGGTGCAAGAAGAAATGATGACAGGGAAATTTGCACCTCATTTTAACTAGGTACCACCTCCATAAAACATTGCACAACAGCAGTACAACATTGTGCAGTCATAGTATAACAATGCACAACCTCAGTATAACCTCGCGCAATATAATCAGGTGCCTCAGTACAATGCATCACAAGGAGATCGAATTGGATACAGAGGTGGAGGTCTAGGTAGAGGAGGCCTTGGAAGAGGCAGAGGAATAGTAGTGTGCCATAACTACCAAAACCTAGGATACTATGCAAGGGAATGTCAACTTCCACCTGCGACATGCATGTACTGTCACATAGAAGGCCATGATACAAGGGATTGTCCAACATAATTGGGAAAAATTCAAGAAAAGTAGAATCAGAACAATCAAAATGTACAGTGGATTTCTGCAAAAGCCAAAGATGATGGGAGGAACATCAACATAGTCACGCACTGAGGAGACAAGACAGGAGATGATGCAGTATGACAAGATCCAGCGCAACACCAATGAAACATAATTTGTAGAACAAGTAAGTACCATAAAGACTTTTGTGCAATCCTATGTTAAGATATTGAATAATCCATCATCTTTTAAAGTGTTGAAAAATATGTTATAAATATGTAACACAGAGGTAGAGGGGAAGTTAGAGTAGAAGATAGTCAATCAACTCCATTCAATAAGGAGGACAAACAGGGAATTCAGATTGAATGCTAATATTGGGGATTTTAATATGGGAGACATTATATTGGACTTAGGCTCTGAGGTCAATTTCTTAACTAAGAAGAAATGGAAATGTATGGGAGATCCCACATTAGGCTACTCACTTGTCCAACTAAAACTAGAAAACCAACACATATTTACGCCAATTGGAAGGCTAAAATGTGTGACAGTAGATCTGGATGGAGTGTGCACTAAGGTAGACTTTGAAGTGATAGAAATAGTGGATGGCACAACACCCCATCCAGCGTTGCTTGGCCTGGATTGGGCATTTGATAACCAGGCCATAATCAACTTGAAGACAAGGAATATGACATTTGAATCAAGAGAGTACAAACTCATTGTGCCACTAGATCCATCTGAAGGAGAAAGGTTTGTAGAGCCCACTTGCTTAGATCTGGAGGAAATCAAACAGTTATACAAAACCACCATGCATGAAGAAGATTATGTTAATCCAACTGGAGATGGGGTACTCAGCTAGAGGAGCATCACATCATGTGCTTCTGACTCAGATATAGGCTTGGAGAATTGGAAGCAGATATTACATGAAGTCTCCACAAGAAGGTGCACAAGAATAGACCACGCAGTAAGATGGGTGGGTACCGAGATAAGATAACCTCCTAGTTTTCATGGTATAAATGACTTAGAAGAATTCCTAACAAGATACGAAGATGAAGTGTTAGAGAATCAGAGGCTCCTAGCCCTAGACATTGCACTCAAGGAAACACCTATAATATGGTGGGGTTCGCACAAAGAAATAGTTAAGGACTAGTACCATTGTAAGCAACTGATGTGCATTAGATTTGGCACAGAGCAGGGGAGCAATAAGATGCAAAGATATGATTGATAGAGGACACCAGAAGAACATTTGGAAAGATCTAGAACACTATGGAGGATGAAACCACCATAGGAATGGCCTCATCACTTCATCCATACATTAGAAGGAATTCCAAAAAATTGGTATGTAGACCAGGAACTACGTAGAGGCACTGTAGAATGGGCAGCACCACATCAGAATTTTATAGTAACCTTCTCATTCGAACATGGAAACTCCAACATTGATTTAGCACTAAAACAAATCAGAGGGGTGATATTTACTAATGAACCAAAGGTTGAACTCATGACATAGTTTTAACAACATCACAAACAAATAGTCAAGGAACTAGTATCATGCTATCATGTGGAAGAAGAAGTACCAGATAAAGATGACCCGCAAAATATTCAAATTACATAAATTGAGGGAGAAAGAGAGGTGGAAGGTCCATATTTGGAATTGGAAGTATTTGATGCACCTATCAAAGTGAAGAAATTTAATATTGGGACAACAGATAAACCTAAAATGGAAAGTATTGGAGACTATTGGGATGAACAAATAGTGGAAATAATAATAGAGTTATTGTACGAATACAGTGACATGTTCTCAACAATGTTTACAGAGATGAAAGGAATAGCAGGAAAGCTAGGAGAGATAAAGATACTCTCAAACCTAAGGCTAGATCTGTCAGACAGAGACCTTATAGACTAAATCCAATATATAAGTAGAAAGTGAAAGAATAAATTGATAGAATGTTAGAAGTTGGAATTATAGAACCAGTAGAAGAATTTGAATGGATAAGCCCTATGGTAGTGCAAGAAAAGAAACGAGGGGGGATAAGGATTTGTGTGGACCAGAGGAAACTGAATGATTCTTGCCTACATGACCCTTTTCCAACCCCTTTCATAGATGAGATGTTAGAGAATGTGGGAGGCCAGGAGACATACTCATTTATAGATGGATTTCCAGGTTACCATCAGATCAAGATAGCTCCAGAAGACAAGTACACGACTACTTTTTCCATGGAATGGGGATCCTACCAGTACACAGTCATGCCCTTTGGGATGAAGAATGCACCAACTATATTTTCAAGGGTAGTAATAGATGATTTTAAGGAGTTCATACATCAATTTTTAGAAGTATATCTGGGTGATTGGATAGTATATAGTCTATTAAAATATCATGTGGAAGTGTTAAGGGTGATGTTGAAAAGATGCAGTCACTGTTAGATATTATTGAATATCAAGAAGTCCATCTTTGGGATACCTTTTGGAATATTGTTGGGACACATAGTGTGAAAACAAGGCTTGCTAGTAAATCCTACCAAGATTGAAGTGATTCTCAATTTACCACCACCAAAATTAGTGCACCAGTTGAGAGCAACATTGGGCACACAAGATACTACAGAAAAATTATAAAAGGGTATGCACAGATCATTTCACCAATGGAGAAATTGTTAAATAAGGATACTAAATTCCAGTGGACTGAGGATTTTCAACAAGGTTTGGACACCCTAAAAGAAAACATGGTAACAAAGCCTATTCTAGTATTCCCAGATTGGGAAAATAAATTCCATGTGCATGTAGATGCATCAGCTATAGCACTTGGAGCAATTCTAGTGCAGCCAGGAGCAAGGGATTTGGATCATCCCATAGCATTTGCAAGAAAAAAACTGTCTAAATCGGAGAAGAACTACAACACTACAGAAAGAGAAGGTCTATCTATGGTCTATGCACTTCAGAATTTTAGACATTACTTATTGGGAAAACACTTAAAATGTTCACAGATCATTCATCCCTCAAATACCTAGTCAAAAAGCTAGTGTTGAGGGGGAGGATCTATATATGGATACTGTTATTTCAAGAATTTGATTTTGAAGTGATAGTCAAACCAGGGAAGTTGAATGTAGGACCTGATCATCTATCAAGGGTAACAAATGGAAAAGAACATACACACTTGGAAGACAACTTCCCTGATGCATCGTTATTTTTAGTCCAAATAGTTGATGAACAGTTTGTTGATATTATTGAATACTTGAGTACAAGGATTGTGCCACGAGAGTTTAACACTGCGTAGAGGAATAATATGGTAGTAAAAGTTGTATACTATCAATTGATTGTAGGACACTTATACAAAATGGGCACAGACGGCATTTTGAGAAGATGTGTACTAGAACATGAAAGGCCTAGGATTTTGGCAAAATCTCATGAGGGAATAGCTGGAGGACATTATGCAGGAAAAGGTACCGCGCAGAAGGTATTGTGTGTAGGATTATGGTGGCCAACAATTCATAGAGATGCTAAGGAGTATTCTCAAATATGTGATGTCTGTCAAAGATTTGGTAAACCTAATAGAAGGGATGAGATGCCCCTAAGACAAAAAGTAACTTTGCAGGTATTTGAAAAATCGGAAATAGACTTTGTGGGACCAATTAATCCACTAGCAAAAAGGTTAGGAGAAACATATATCATTACTATAATAGAATACTTAACAAGATGGGCAGAACAAGCACCAGTAAAAGATTGTAGCATAGAGACAACAACACATTTCTAGTTTGAGTAACTAATCACTAGATTTGGTTGTCCAAGGATTTTGATGAGTGAACAAGGAACTCACTTTATCAACAACACTATCAAGGCTATGACTGAGGAGTTTGAAGTCTATAATCAGAAGAGTACAACATACCATCCTCAAGCAAATGGAACATTAGAATCCTTCAATAAGATCTTGGAGAATTCTTTGACAAAGGTCTGCAATGTCAACAGGGATGATTGGGAAAATACCAGTAGTACTATGGGCATACATGACTACATGTAAGAAGCTGACAGGACAAACACCATTCAAGTTAGTGTATCGGTATGAAGCAGTGGTTCCATTGGATTATTCAGTACCTAGTTTGTGCATTGCAGCAATCACCAACATGAAATAAGAAGGTGTTGCACAGGAAAGATTGAATCAATTGATGGAGTTGGAAGAAGACTAAATTTTAGCAGGATTTCACCAAGAAGTACAGAAAGCAAGAGACAAAGATTGGCATGAAAGACGTATCAAGAGAAAGAGTTTAAAGGAAGGAGATCTAGTCTTTCTCTATGACAACAAATGTTTTCAACATCCTGGTAAATTCATAATGTAATGGTTAGGGCCCTATGAAGTCAAGACTGTCACATATGGGGGATCTGTACAGTTAAAAGATCTGGAAGGATCATAGCTGAAAGGAATGATCAATGGGTGTCGACTGAAACTGTACAGGGATAGTCAACCTCCTAGCACTTAAAAGTTATAGAGAAATAATAAAAACATGTACATAGTGTATTATAGTAGAAGTTAAGATAGAGAAAATGAGAAAAACGAAGCAAAAAGGAGAAAAAGAAGGAAAAAGAAATACAAAAATAGAAAAGACAAAAAATTAAAAAATACTGGAAAATACAACGTGTATCAAAAAGTGGACTCAACGCGACGAAAGGAAAAATGTTCATGCCCAACATACGTCTGACACACCATGCAGTAAGGAAACTTTATAGCAAAAATATGTTGCACACTCCAAAAACTCAGCGCATTGTGCCCAAAAAGTCGATGAAGTTGGGGAAACCCAATCAGAAGTCAGTGCATAAGAAGAAGGGGAGCACACTGAAGAAGAATACACAGTCAACATAAAAGTACACTACCATAGGACATAAATAACAAGGAGCGGGGGTCACTACGATGCAAGCAACCCCCTCGGCATCCACTCCATAGGAGACAAGGCCCCCTAAGAGGCCAATAATACATACAGGAGGGTCATGCAAGAAGGTGAAAGCACAAAAATAGATGCCAAAATATACTATCATCGAGGATGACGCAGACCTCATGGCAGAAAGGGTGCAGGACCGGGTAGCGGAAGATTTAGAAGAAACCCAACACCAAAGAGGGAAAATACAAGATGACCTGGTAAGAATAAAGCAGGTCCTCGAGCAGATCAGTTCAGAGAAGATCCCTAAAAGGGGAACTAAATCCATCCCTGAAGAATCAACAACAACAGCAAGGACTACATTGAGTAAGGAGAACACAGTTCAGACTATTGCCCAGGCTAGTCTGACTTTCAGGCTAACAGTTAATATGTTTCAAATGGATGAAATTGCAACACAGACACCCTTGAAGGATATGGTGCAGGTAGAGCTAGTATTAGCCAGAATACCTACCAAGGCATTGTACAGGCTCCAAGTCAATGTCACTCGGGAGGTATAATCACACACTAGAACAGATGCATCACAACTACAAGCGACAAGAGATGGTAAGGAAGCCTTGGAATTGGTGATCAAACAGGTCAAGTTTGAAACCAAGGAAGAAATGAGCACGTATATAGAATCAAACAAGGTGTGACAATAATGTACAATTACATCCATGAAAGTGTGTAGGAAGATAAAACAAGTGCAGAGGAGAAACTCAAGATTATTTCCAAAACCATCGAACATTATGTTATAAAAATAGGATCGCGGAGAAATAAAATAAAACAAATGCGGAAATAAAACACAGAAGCTACACAATATAATAGAGACATAGATATATGTAGTTCACCCAGTGTGGGCTACATCCACCAGAGAAATTGACAAGTCCTTCCTTTATTATTATCCAAAAAGTGAATGGATACAACCTACAACACACCCATTGTAACTTCCTCTTCTTTCTCTCACAGTCTCCTCACATAGAATACAATATTCACAATGATACATAGCCACAATAAATTTCCCTCATAAAAGAGGGTTTCCTTCTAGGGAAAAAAACCCTAACATAACTTCTACCGTCATATCTGTGACATTATAATGAATGGTCCATATTTACTATGAAATTACAATAAATATTTACAAGGCAATTTTTCCTTTGGGCTTTCCCTCGGACCCCCCCCCCCTCCCACGTGGAGGAGTGTACATTCTTCTGGGGTGTAAAGTCTTCAAGGGGTATAAACACGGATGAAAACAAATACCTATGAATTAGGAAGATATTCAATCTCCACAAACAACACACTATAGGCAAGATATTGAGGAATTAAAAGAAAAATTGACTCCTACAACTCCTCCCGAGGTGAGAGAGAAGAGGAAAAAAGAAGTTGCACTCCAAATGCCAGCAATGGAGGAACAAGTCAGCAGAGCAGCAAGATTGTTTGACAGAGCAACATAGCTCTGGACAGTGTTGGCAGTGGGACCAAGAGGAGGAGATGATAAGTATAGAAATACAAGAGCTCAAGAACAGATAGAAAAAAATGAGCATCACAGAGTGTCTGCAAGGTAATCAGGACTTGAAGAAGCTACAAGAAGATTTAAAAGCCACACAGATGAAAAAACAGGAGAGACAGGTGGACTTAGAACCACTCCAGGAAAAATTAGTGTAGTTGATCATGATATAAGAGGAGGAAAAGAGGAACATGGCATAGGCACAAATAGAGGGTGCAACACTGATCCAAGAGGAGATTACAACATAGTTAGTAGAGGCACTGACAGGAAAAGCCACATAGTCAAAACGCAAGGAAGGGAACTAACAGAGAAGTTCCAAATTTTGGAAACAGTCATAAAAGGAGTGTGCACTAGATAAGTGGATTGGGACGAGCCACATGTCAATGTTGGGGTCTTGTTGGGTGCAAGACGAGTTTGAGGAAAATTCCATTTTTGGAAAGTAAATCTTAATTCAGAAAAATATAGTTGTCAGGAAAAGAAACACGTGCGAGGGAAATATGCATGCAAAGGAGGAAAGAATGCAAGGCACACATGCAGGAAAACCCAACCACATTAAAGTTAGTGTTTTTGAAGAAATTGTAACGACTAATAAGATGGAAATTAGTATAAATAAGTACCTAGGAGGTCTAGGTCGGGGGTGGGGTTGGTTGCTAAGTTTTGCAATGTTCAGTGAAGGAAACTACTAGAAGATATTATACCATTTATGTAATTTGTTGAGATGTAGGAGAGTCAAGTATCTAGATATTGAGAGTTAGATTTGTTCGAAAACACAGGTATTCCAACAGAGGACGAACACTTTCAGTAACCACTCACATAACCAGATCAAAGATCAACACACCGATGTTTTCACGTGCTAAAACCCCTACGGGGAAACATCCACAGCCCCAGCCAACGCAGCCACTTGGAGCAGTTTATTAATGCAAAGAAAAAGATTACAGAGAGATTTTACAAGAGAGTTTCTCACAATCAATCATCAGCAAATGACCCTCCATGCTCTTTAAATAGAGATCATGGACCAATCGGG
>ML782870.1:1832711-1851600 GCA_009831015.1 Picea engelmannii | reverse complement strand
CTGGATGGAAAGATCTCGAAAAGTTGTGCGGTTTTAAAAAAAACGGCACTGAAAATGGACTTCCGATGTGAGAGTTATGCCCCTTTTAAAAAAGGCATAAACGGTAACCAAATAACCACGTGATAGTGTAAGCTACTTTATGAGGTGACCCACTTTTATAAAGAGAAGTGGGGATCAATTTTACACTGAGGTTACCTTATAATAGAGAAGTTGCATGCAAAATAACTCTAAAATAAAATATAAAGCTACTTATAGTGATTCACTTTTATACTTGAAGTGAAATGCACTTTACAATTTTTCGCATGAACTTTTTCAAAAAAGGTAACAAAAGAGAGACTTGAACTCAAGACCTCTTACTTAATAAGGCAAGTTTTAACCAAATGGTATAGCAAAACATATTGTAATGTTCAAAAGAAGGATTGGGGTTGTTGTTGTTGTTGTTGTTGAAGACGGCCTTGGAGAGCATGCTCCAAAAAAACTCTTTTCACAGAAGAAAAAAATTTCGCTTCTCGATGACAAGTTTTAACCAAATGGTCTAGCAAAACATATTGTAATGTTCAAAAGAAGGATTGGGGGTGTTGTTTTTGTTTTTGTTGTTGAAGACGGCCTTGGAGAGCATGCTCCAAAAAAACTATTTTCATACAAGAAAAAAAATTCGCTTCTCGATGACAACAAGGGTTAGATCTCGGTTAGCTTACCCGGAAGATGCACCTTTTCCTATCTCTTTCTGATTTGTTGAGATCGCACAAGGCGCGGGGCAAAGAGAATATGCATATCTAAAAGAGTAGCAGCCCGGAAATAAAAAATACAAACCGAAATAAAATCAAAACTTTGCAAAAATTTTAAAAAAATGCGTATTCAGACTTTATACCTCCGGATCTGACTGTAATGGCCGTATCTTGGGCAAACGGAAACCTTTTCGAGTGAAACAAAAAGTGTTCCTAAATGAAAAGCATGCTTTGGACGCAATGGAACATTCCTTTCAGCCCAAAAGTGTACAAAAATGCCAGAAAATGGAGATGAGGCAACTCAGCTTCACGATCTCGATCTACAACAGGAGCGGGTCTTCAAACAGGCTCTGATACCTTGTTCGTCCTCTGTTGGAATACCTGTGTTGTCTAACAAGATTGAAGGCTAAGGATCCTACTGTGATCTAGTCAACCTCATAGAGTATCGTGGAACCTATTTGAGATCGTATGACCGGAATTGTAGTGCACGTGGCACTATCTATTACAGAATTCTAAATAAAAGAGCATAAGAAGCCAGATCTTTGTGGATGTATCCCAGGAGGGGGTGAACCATGGTAACACTTGTGTTATGTGTTGTGATTGATTGTATGTTGCCTTCTGTAAGTAGTTAGACTATGAATGGATGGATCGATAATTCTGTGAGATTTGTTTTATGTTAGATCCATTAGAATGCATGCATAGATTTAACATATGAATGAATATCAAGAATAATAGAAAGAGAAACCAAATCAATGCCTAAGAATATGAATTGCAATCCTAGATTCCCACTCTTTCCTAGACTGCAAGAATTTGAGCATTGCAGTCACCCATAGAACTATCTCAGGTGAGACTATGTAGCACCCTCTTTGTTGTGTTTCCTTTTGGTTTACCAAGAGGGCCGATAGTTTTAGAGGGATTTGTTGGAAGTTTGTTCAGATCTTAACCTTGGTCAACCCAAGAAGTAGTTAGAGAAGATTAAAAACCAACACATGGATGGGGGAAATACTTTTGGACATGGGGTTCATGACATACAAGGGGTTGTAGTGTCTCATTTATGGGTGCCTTTGTAAAGGGTGTGTTGCACCTTCATTTTCAATGCAACCTTTTTCCAAACCCATTTATTTCCTTTTACTTTTTTAAGATGTTTCTAGGTTGAAGCCAAGGTGAGGCTTCTACCTAAGCATGAAAAACAATGCCCACCTTGACTCTACCCTAGTCACATCATGCTTCCCCAAGTTGAAAACATGTGTGGGGCTTCTACCTAATCATTAAAAATAGTGCCCACACATGCTCCACCTTCGTTAGCATTTTGTATTAGCTATTTTTCAACGGTCCCATCAATTTCTTATGAGAGACATTTCATTGTCCTCGGGATCCCTAGGTGAGCATATAGAAGGTTCAAGTTGGATTTTATCTTTTTCCAGCTACAAGCCTCTAGTCCTTTAGCCCCTTCTTCCCATGAAAAGAGGGACAACCCCTTCTTGGGTTAGTACACCTGAAAATACCAAAAGGTAAGGAGATGTGGGGATGAAGTGTGGAAAGTGAAAATTATGGTTGGGAATGGCATGATGACTCATCAAGAGGACCTCCCAGTAGAAAACCTATCCCTAAGGGTGACCCACTTAATAGGGCGCAATGTAAACCACCAAACTAAAATAGGGAAAAGAGAATAATCTCCAAGCAAACGTTACATAATCAAAAGCAGCTTAAAATGCAACAAACTCAAATGCCTCAAATATTAAAATGACAATCACCATGTTACCTAGCTTGTACCTCATGGATCAAAATCCAATGTCTTCTAGAAGCCAGCTGGTGTGGTTGATATCATCATGAAGAACCTGGAGCTATGGTGGTGAGGTAGTTCTTTGTCTGTGAAAGTGGACATTGATGTTCAACTTGTCTCTCGGTACTCCATGTCTGCAACCTGAGAGCCTCGAGACATCATCTACTTATTTATCCCTAGGATTTGGGGATAACATATGGCTCCTACTTAGGTACATGTACTCATCGTAAAGTGCATGAGAACCGCAACATCTCCTGGTAGACCTGTGCCTACACTGAAACATGAAACTATAAAATCCCGGGTGGTTTTGGTCACCCTTTGTTCATAGAAAGCAAAACCAAAAATGAAAACTAATCTAGAAAAGAAAATATTAGCATTTTTTCCTTCTTCTTTTTTTAAAAGTCTAAGCTAAACATGAAATCAATATGCAAGTAGATCAAAATTAAATGTAAAATGCAACTAAGCTATCATGAACAATCAATATGCAAATGCAGGAAATCAAAATGACCTACCTACTTACCTGGGGACTAGGCCCTGAAGAATTCAAGTTCCCTAAATGTAGGATTGAAGAAGAGACCCATCCACTGGTAATGACATATTTCTCCCATCCAAAGCTATCAAATAATACTTCTCTTTATCATACTTTTTCTTGACAATGTCAGGGCCAAGCCAAGTGTTGTTATCCTTCTAGTCATATTAATGCTTTCCCTTCTTCTTTTCCCACATGAACGTAAGACTTCCTTCATTGTAGTTGATTTAAGGTATATTCTTGATGTAAGGATAGGAAGGAGGTCCTATGTTGATTGCATCTACGATGGCTTCTTCATGTTCTTTGTCCTCATTATCTTCTTTCTCTAATATTTGGATGCACCCTAGCTCTTTCCTTTGGAACTTTGAAATATTTTCTTTGTATTCATATGTCCTTAGGAGTAATGTATCTATGCAGTCCTCCTACATGAAAGTTAAGTCTCGTGTATCATACTCAATTGTGTATGGAACCTCATCAAACTCGCCCTCACTTGTATAATTAGGATCGTTGGGGACCATCACATGTTTTTCGACCCGCTCTCGACTCTATAATGCCTAAAAGGTCCCATCCCCCATGGCAATGTGTGCATAGGTAATGTTAGCACCAATTCTTGCAAGCAGGGTATTTCTCTTCGATTTCAGGCCCTTGGTGTAAAATAAATGAAGAAATGGGTTTTGAAAACCCATCAAATTCGTTTTATCCAAAGGCCGCATTCATGAGCGTCAAGCGCAACACACAGAAGAAGTACATTTCGGGCTTAAAATCAAGCGAGCGGGCATTTTTGTTTTTAGCGGCGAGGATCCATCGATGAAGCAGATCAATGGTCATCGGATAAGCTAGAGCCAGGGAGTTGCATGAGTTTTAGCACATGGGCTCATCCATTAGGTCCAAAGTCACGAAATGATCGTGGTCATCCGATCTAGTCGAGACACGTGGCACCTGATTAAGTCTGGTCTCCATCTCGGCTATCGCGACTCTGAAATATAAGGGTCGACTCTCTTCCATCCACGATACGCGAGATGCGAAGGTGGCTTTGGGTGCGGGCCCACGGTCATAGCACAAGGTTGTATGGAAAGGTGGTTGGAGGAAGAGGAGTGAGAACTCCTGGTGGGAGAATCCCTGAAAGGATCGGGACCGTTAGTCTTGAAGGATACGTGGCGCCTGATTAAGTTCGGTTTCCATCTCGGCTATCGCAACTTTAAAATACAAGGTTCGACTCCCTTCCATCCATGATATGCGAGATGTGAAGGCGCCTTTGGGTGCAGGCCCAGGGTCATAGCACCAAGGTTCTATGGAGTATCGCCAAAGAAAGTGAGCACGCAGGGCCAAGGTTGTTCAATGGAAAAATGATTGTGGCCGTCAGTTTTTAAAGCTGATCCAACCGTTGATCCTGGAGGGTTGTTTCGCGAGTTTGGGCACCAGGATATTCGAAGGCAGGGGAAGTAGAAATCCTCGAAAGAAGAAGTGTCGAGACGCCCTTAGAGAGAGTCGCTAGGTCATGGCCCTGGGTTACATTGATGGTGGTGCCAGAAGAAAGGGAGGCTAGCCTCCAAGCCTTAGAGAGCAGGCACGTGGTCTTCTCCTGAGCATATCGTCTTAACCACTCCCTGGGGAAGCAGTTAATGAAAATCAAGCAAGTATATGAAACCTCAGCTAGAGCCATAAATGGAAGGTATGGGAGGCCTGAAGCAATCATCCCGTGGTACCCTTGTGTGCAGGCCCCCCCTACAAGAGCCATACTGAGTTAAGGTGGCGTCTGACAAAGGAGTTATGTCCAAGTTTGACTGAATAGACACCATGCCTTGGAGGTTCGAGCACGCCTTTGTTGGGTGAATTTTTCTAAGTATATATACTCAGTTTTGCTATTTTTGTAAGGATCGATGGTAGAGAAAAGCTCCCAATTGTAAAGCTTTAACAAAGCCTTTGGTTCTCTGGTTATAGACTGACATTTTGAGACTTCTTGTTTAATGACAGCCATCCTCCTCCTTTCCTTTTTCCTATGAATCTTAAATCCTGGGCACGGATGATCCAGTAGGGTGTTGTAATAACTATATGATGCATGTTTGATTATATTAGTTCTGCAACATTTTAAGTTTACTTTGAAGTTTCTCGGGTCTAAGAGGATCTCATATCTGAGACTTTTTCCCCTTTAAAGGCCTGCTGGAAGACTGGATGTCTAGAGAAGACTCTATTTCCCTTTTCTTTCCCTCCACTTACTCACCACTATGAAAAAATTACTGGCTTAAGTTAGATCAAGACCTCGCATGTCATTGTTGTTTCAACCCAGTTTTCTGAGTTAAAACGATATTGTTCTGAGTTTACTTCCATTCGATCCATTTTTATCAACAAATCATGACATTTAAACTCATGGGCATCAAGCTTACTCCTGCTGCAATCCAGGAGTGACTTCTGACGCTAACATTTCTGGCACTGTTGCTGGGGACAAAGTTGAAAATTTTCCCTGGGATTGAAAAACATTGAGCCTCTGATTCTGAAGGTGCATCAGGCATCAGAGACCTTGAAGATTGCTACTATGCACTTGGTGACTCCACTGTGGAAACTCCACTATTTCCACTTCATTGTTTCGGTTGTGGCTACTTTAGCACGCTTGAAAGCTGACCCGGAGGAGATTTCTCGAGAAGGTTTCAACAGCTGCTTTCTCAGCCTGAGAAGTTTCCTAGGAGGACCCAATGTTAAGATTTGGCCTTTGATGGTGAACAAAGACCAGACACATTCAAAGCTGTGAATTTTTCACCTGGCGACTCCATGACTCAGGGATTGATTGGCGACTCCACTGGTTCAAAATGGAAAAAATCCTAGCCCGGAGGTTTTCTCCTTTTAAATTTTTCTGCTATCCCTGGTTTTCCCAATGTTATCCCTTCTCTGGATGAATGGCATGATTATTTGCCTATATTTGGGGAGCATGTAGAGGAAAACCCTTCTCGGCATCTCGAAGAATTTCATGAACTCGTGCATCAATGGGAGATACATCAGGAGGATGTGTTAATGAAAATGTTCATGTCCTCGTTAGCAAGGGATGCTCGTAAATGGTATCATTCTTTACCCCCTGCTAGCATTTCTTCACTTGTATAATTTCATGCAGCTTTCACCGCCCATTGTCAGAAGCTTTATCCCTCTGAGTTAATTTTTCATAACTGTTGTGAGGGATACAACAACTGTATACAAGATAGAGTTTCTTATTATGTAGGCTGTGAGGATGATCCTGATGACTTGGATCAAAAATTAGTCCTTTCTCATCCCCTTTCGTCTGCATCAGAGGAAGGTTATGAGAGTGAAGGTTGTGAGGAGGGAGAAGATGCTTGGGGCGGAGTTATGGAACTAATAAAATCTCTCACTGCCAAACTAGATAGGTGGGAAGCTGAACAATGTGCAGAGGATTTTCCACCCCCTGAAGCAAATGTTCCTGGCAGCTCTACTGAGGACAATGATGAAGATTTCATTAATGTAGAGGCCTCGCACTCTACCCTGGATGTGCATGTTGTTTCAACCTTTGATTATTATTCTTATGAGGAGCAACAAAGTCCTACATCACCATTTGTTGATCAGAGAAGCCAGCCTGTGTATGACAACTACGAATCAAATTCTGAGCTGGATATGCTGGATTTTCAAGAACATACCGTAGAGCCTTATCCTTTGTTCACTAAAGAAAAGTATCATGAGGAAATCATCCATCCCAGTCCTTCAGAAGACACTCAGTAGCACGAGGAAGAGCAGAGATTTCCCATGGGTCCTATTTATGACGATTATGAATCTGAATCTGGAGAGAGACAAGGAGAAGAAGGAGAAGAACCAGAAGAGAAGAAGAAGGGACATTTTATCTTATGTCCAGAGCTAGTCAGCGAGCAACCACCGCCTGATATCAGTCAGCCTACATCAGTTGTCCACCCACCTCTACTTACCAGAGATATTCAGCCACACGTGAACAGCTGTGTAGCAAAGGAGGCTACCTGTCGCCCATTTTATGGATTTTTCCACTGGTCCTATGAGCCTGTGAAGGAATACATGGAGTTTTATTTCCTTCACAATTTGGAGCCACCCTATTTCATCTCTACTTTATCTTGTAAGGAGGAGTTGAAGAGCATAACCGTTCTGCTGTCACGGTTACACCATTTGTTTGTGATCATCGACAGAAGGAATGAGCTTCTATTTAGGAAGTTGCTTGATTGGCTATGGTGGAAGTTTGCTTTCACCTAGCCCCATGTAAAGGAATTTATTAGTTTAGGACCGTACATAAATAAGCTCCTTGGAGCATGTGTGTTTATTTTTTATTTTTTTCTTATAGGCATGTATTTTTAAGAAGGGTGTTTTGAGCTTGACTCCATAGCCCAACAGAAGGCAACTGGAACTGCAAAAGGAGTTCTTAGAGCATCACAGGGATGACTCTATCCCCCATGGATTCTCATGTTAGCACCAACTCTTGCAAGCGGGGTATTTCTCTCCGATTTCAGGCCCTTGGTGTAAAATAAATGAAGAAATGGGTTTTAAAAACCCATCAAATGTGTTTTATCCAAAGGTTGCATTCATGAGCGTCAAGCGCAACACACAAAAGAAGTCCATTTCGGGCTTAAAATCAAGCGAGCGGGCATTTTTGTTTTCAGCGGTGAGGATCCATCGATGGAGCAGATCAACGGTCATCGGGTAAGCCAGAGACACAGATTTGCATGATTTTTAGCGCATGGGCTCATCCCTTAGGGCCAAAGTCATGAAATGATCGTGGTCATCTGATCCAGTCATGACACGTGGCGCTTAATTAAGTCTGGTCGCCATCTCGGCTATCACAACTCTGAAATACAAGGGTCGACTCCCTTCCATCCACGATACACGAGATGCAAAGGCACCTTTGGGTGTGGGCCCACGATCATAGCACAAGGTCATAAGGAAATGCGGTTGGAGGAAGACGAGCAAGAACTCCCGGTGGGAGAATCCCCGAAAGGATCGGGACCATTAGTCTTGAAGGATACGTGGCGCCTGATTAAGTCTGGTTTCCATCTCAGCTATCGCGACTTTGAAATACAAGGGTTGACTCCCTTCCATCCACGATACACGAGATGTGAAGGCGCCTTTGGGTGCGGCCCCATGGTCATAGCGCTAGGGTTGTATGGAGTATCGCCAAAGAAAGTGAGCATGCAAGGCCAAGGTTTTTCAATGGAAAAATGATCATGGTCGTCAGTTTTTAAATCTGATCCAACCGTTGATCCTGGAGGGTCGTTTTGTGAGTTTGGGCACCAGGAAATTCGAAGGCAGGGGAAGTAGAAATCCTTGAAAGAAGAAGTGTCGAGACGCCCTTGGAGAGAGGCGCCAGGTCATGGCCTTGGGTTACATTGATGGTGGTGCCAGAAGAAAGGGAGGCTAGCCTCCGAGGCTTAGAGAGCAGGCACGTGGTCTTCTCTTGAGCATATCATCTCAGCCACTCCCTAGGGAAGCAGTTAATGAAAATCGAGCAAGTAGATGAAACCTCAGCTTGAGCCATAAATGGAAGGTATGGGAGGCCTGAAGCAATCAGCCCATGGTACCCTTGTGTGCAGGTCCCCCCTACAAGAGCCATACTAAGTTAAGGTGGCATCTGACAAAGGAGTTTCATCCAACTTTGACTGAAGAGACGCCATGCCTTGGAGGTTCGAGCATGCCTCTGTTGGGTGAATTTTTCTGAGTATATATACTCAGTTTTGCTATTTTTGTAAGGATCGATGGTAGAGCAAAGCTCCCAATTGTAAATATTTAATGAAGCCTCTGGTTCTCTAGTTATAGACTGACATTTTGAGACTTCTTGTTTAATGACAGCAAGCCTCCTCCTTTCCTTTTTCCTCTGAATCTTAAAGCCCAGGCACGGATGATCCAGTCGAGTGATGTAATAACTATATGATGCATGTTTGATTATATTAGTTCTGAAACATTTTAAGTTTACTTTGAAGTTTCTCGGGTCTGAGAGGATCTCATATCTAAGACTTTTTCCCCTTTAAAGGCCTGTTGGAAGACCAGATGTCTAGAGCAGACTCTATTTCCCTTTTCTTTCCCTCCACTTAGTCACCACTATGCAAAAATTAATGGCTTAAGTTATATCAAGACCTCGCATGTCTTTGTTGTTTCAACCCATTTTTCTGAGTTAAAACAATATTGTTCTGAGTTTACTTCCATTCGATCCCCTTTTATCAACAAATCATGATATTTAAACTGATGGGCATCAGGCTTACTCCTACTGCATTCCAGGAGTGACTTCTGACGCTAACAGGTAATATCCATGCTAAGGAAACCTCCACGAGAAGCATACCAACTCCTCAATAAGACCATCCCCCAAGCATTTGAGACATCAATCACTACTATGTTCATAAGGAGGTTGATATGTGAAAAAGAAATCAGGAAGACCTCAACATTCTCACATAGTCCATAAACCTTGACCCTCTTAGAATCTATACCACACACATTTCCATATGTTCGGGTCATCTTGAATCCAATTTGTTCCATCACCTTCAAAGACATGACGTTTAGGTGGAGGCCATTCATTCCTAAAGAAAGATAGAAAGGAGGGTTTTTGTACCTTTGTCGATCAAGATACATGGTGTTCAAAATGATTGGAGGATCCTCCTTCTAAGTTGGTACATGTAATAACTTCAGTATTTCCCTCCTCACAGAAGGAATTTTTCACATTTATACTACAGGGACCGCCATATTCAACTTGCCAAACATGGTTGCAACGCCTATGTTCAATTGAATCTCATCTTCTGTTGGAGTTGGATTTGGAAGAAACTCATGTAATGGAGGTGGAAGTGGTGGGACCACCTTCTCTGTAGATGGAAGAGTAGTTGTTGCTTATGGTTGAGGGGGAGCAGAAGGTTG
This sequence comes from Picea engelmannii, assembly GCA_009831015.1. Taxonomy (NCBI): domain Eukaryota; kingdom Viridiplantae; phylum Streptophyta; class Pinopsida; order Pinales; family Pinaceae; genus Picea; species Picea engelmannii. The sequence goes on along the minus strand of ML782870.1, from coordinate 1,841,705 downwards.
TGACAGAGGAACTGAAACTTTATTTATTCTAGTGTATGTCAAAAACTCTCTCTTCCTCAGTTCCTTTCTCTGATCGTTTATCAACTGATTTAACACCTAGAGTCTTCCCTCTCTTTCCCCATGTCTTCTAGCCTTGTCAATATATTCATGTGTGACATCTTCCTCTTGGAAGATACATATCATATCCATGAATTTCATACTGTCGGGAGAATATTCATCTTGTTGTGGACATTTATCCTCTCGGTGAGGTTCTTAACATGGAGAACACCACAGTGTCTTCTCTGTGTTGACCATTCCAATCGGGTTCAACATATCTAGAAACTTTTCCTCTTGTTGAGGCATTGGTTTCCAACATGTGGCATCTCTCTGATGTCTATAAAACTGGGGTATGGAGGAAGATTGATTCCTTTCCACAATGGTTAATCAGCCCATGTTTTGATTCTGAGATTGGACAAAATGAGTACTCATCTGATCTATTTTCTGAGTCAAGAGGGAAATTGGATCAAGAGCACTGCTATTGGAAGCCTTAGTTTTTGTCTCTTGCTTGGCACGAGGATGCTGAAAAGGATCAACCTTTCATTCAAGGAGGTTCTCTTCAATTTATACATTGTACTCTTTCTCTTGTGCCAAGGTGGTGGGATTCTTATCCTTCAATATGAAATGAAATTCTCGTCGAAAGCATTCATGCAATTGAGATGAACAACTACATTTGTAGGGCATAGTTCTGTCGGGATTTGATTGTATAACTTGTAAAATATGTTGTCAAAATCACCCATTGTTTCATTCTCTTTCTTCTTTATCTAATTGAATTGTTCTACAAGCATTCAATTGTATTTCTTCATTTTCCATATCTTCTTGAATAACTTAGCGAAGTATTCATAAGGTGTGATGTGATTATCAGGAATCTCTATGAACCATCTTTGAGAATATCCAGTCGGTGATGAGGCTAGTAGCTTCATTGCTACATCCTCATGTTCCACTTTTGAATTTTCCATGTCTTGGCCTATGGCGTAGAGATGATCATCAACATGATCACATTATTTCCTGGAAAATTTGGAAACCATTTGTGAGACTCTTTTGGAATTATGTTGGGGTATGCAAGGATGGTGGCCATGTTCATGGGTTTATAAAGGTCGTTTTCTCAAGGGTGAGCCATTCGATCAATGGGAACGGTACCATGAAAAAGGTTTTTGAAAACGGGAGACTTGAGGGGAGAATTATGAATGGATTCCCCTATAGGTGAAGTTTCTAAATTGAAAGTGCCTTGTAAATGAGTCTTGATAGTGATCAATGGTTTCCAAGAAGTTTGAGCACCTGCAGATGATGATAGTACCTGCCCAAGACATATTAAAAACCAAGTAGACAAGCTATATGTTAGGTGGAAAAGTAATTTAATCTTGTTGTCCCTATTTGCGGCAGTCAACAAAGATATATATTAGTGAACAAATGATTATTATATCTACTGAAAAAGATGCTAAAAGTATAACGAATGATGCAAGAGATAAGCTAGATAAACACTTGTATAACTCTAGTATAAAAGAACAAGACTTTAGCAATGAAAAAAGATTGTAAGAAACAAGTACTACAAAGATATTATTCAACCTTATGGATGTATCAAACAAGTTGTTACAACAGAAAAATTAGCAACCAAAAATCACAAAGAATCCACCCAAAATATGCGCTAGGACTAGTATATTATAGGGGTAAATTTTTAGCAACTTCTGACAGTTGAAATGTGAGTTATAATTAAGTAAAAGAACGATTTGTTGTATCCCTAATGGATTTATATTTTAATGAGTTATATCTCTAAGAAGAGAAATCCAATCAAGATGCCTTAATGGCCTTGACAAGATTTTAACATGAAGAAAAGTTTTCAACTTGAACAAGATCAATATCTCACTAAATCATGTTTACCAAGGAAAACAATTTATTTCTCCAATGCAAAATTCAGATTGGTTCATTTAAAAAATGGGTGAATGCAATCTTTAAAACACAAATTAGATCAACAATATCCCTAGGGGTGTAAACCCTCTTACTCCCTAGGGAATTCAAACCAATCTTCAAGGTATATCAAGGAGGGTGTACACCCTTGTACTCCTCCAAGATACCTTGCAATAAAATACTTGTAAACTATAAAATGAAAAAAACTTGATGGAGGATGTATTAAATTATACTCCTCCTAGGGTTTTAACCAACAATATCACGAAATACACAATAAGAATGCATATTTTCGTTACCAAAACCAAGAAAGTTGCGAGATCAAACCCTAGTTTCACCAAGACATACCATCCATAAGAAAGAACAAGAGTCTCCAAGAGGTGTACACCACCTTAGCTCCTCCATTAATCAAGAGATATACCAAAAATCATTTTCAAGAGAGAGAGATACCAAAAACTCTCAAGTATAGAGAAAATTTCAGCCAATTTAGTCTTTGTTATCACATCTTATTGAGAGGACAAGTAAAAGGATTAAAAATCAATTAAGGGAAGCACAAGATACTATCATCCAATTGAGAGAGGAAAAAATAGCACACATGAAGGATTCATTTAAAAGCATTAATCAATGTCATGACACCATTGATAACAACGAAATAATTGTAGAAAGGTCTTTACCTTTATGTAGGCAGCTCATGCATATCTACTAGCAAAACTTGTCTTTAAAGAAAGAAAACAGAACTCTGAAACAAATTATACAAAAAATTGAAATTGATCATGAGGCTAAGAGGAAGTTATACTTGCTTACAAAAATATATGAGGTGTAATATCATTGAGCTGGCAATATCCAGTTTTGTCCTTTTTGATATTTTTCCATCATAAGCAAAGGGATAAAACCCAAACCCTAATTTGGCAGCTATTATGAAACTTGAAAGCTATATCTCTTTTCATAATAATTATTGTTCAAGGTTAGTATGTTAAGATTATTTGCATCATATACATAACCTAGAAACCCAAAAAGTGCAGACTGTGACAGTTAGCATTGGAGATAAGAAAAATCAGAAATTTTGCAGCGTGGGCACACTACGCAAGTGTTGTAAATGTCATTTTTTGCATAGATGGGTTTCATCATGGCAGACACATATTGGATGAGATAGGAAAGTTTGAAGGTGATATTAAATCTACTTCAGCACAGTAATATATACAGGTTATATCAACATGAATCTAAGTCTCATTCTGTAACCCTATAGCTTCTAGGGCTTTGAATTTTGATGGACAAATCAGTGTTTTAAGGAATGATGATTGTTTCCAGAGCACTATATTATGTGATTTAAAGTTCATATGTCAGTAAGTGGTCATTAGGTTCCATATTTAGGTGAAATGAGCAAAGAAAATGGAAATAGGGTACTCGTTGCGCAAGTGTTGTGGTTTCCAGTGGCATAGCGAGCTTGTTGTGCAGGTTTATTTTTATCATAACTCTTAAATACTAAGCTTGTTTTCTGTTAAATTTTTATAGGATATGCATGAAGGTAATATGAATAATATTACTTAATTTCAGGTCAAAATGCTTCACTGTTTTCAAGAAATGAGCCACCGTCATCTACATCCATTTTTGAATTTTCTCGATATCTGTGAATTAGGTTTTTCCCAAATTTCTCCAGTAGAAGCATCATGATGATATTAAATTACTGAAAAAAATTCAGCCAAACCCAGTTTACCATTTGATATAAAATCAAAAAATACCAACTACATAAATTTCGTTGTGCAAACACGTTGTGCAAGTGATGAAGAATACAGTTGCGCAGTGAAATGAAGAACACGCTACACAATTGTGACAAGGCATCCAGATCATCATCCAACTCGACCTCATAGCATCTCCACCTATACCAGATCGCATATAACAACTTCATATCTTGATGGCATGAAGATAGAGAGTTATGTGTCCTTTTAGTCAAAGTTGTTATGATGCATTTAGTGTAATAAGTTGACTTCTATATTTTAGCTAATTAGTTCCTATTTTCAATGAAATTGAATCCAAACTGTAGGAAAGTGGTTGATATCAACCTCCTCATCTTGAGGAATATTTTTTTCTATATATTTTTGTAATTTTGATTGACTAGGGGTGGGCAGAAGCATAGAAGGCATTCTCTATTGAGCATTTTGTATCCTTTTCTAGATTTTAATGGAAAATTAATGCATAAGTACAATACTTTCAAATTAGAGACTCTCGTGTTGGTAATTTGAAGTGTGTGTCTCTTTCATATGTATGTATTTCTCATTTTTTCCCTTTTTTCATTTCATCTGCAAGCTTCATGTAATTAAATCGAAAATTGATGGTCTGGAATTCATCTAATATTGATGCTCTATAATAAAACAATTAAAGTGTTGCATCTTCTTCTTAACTTAGTCAGAATTCATCCAGGTTGGTGCTTTGATTATAGTTATATGTTTTCCTTTTTCTTCCTTTACACAACAAAAACATTTTCACTGAAAGATTTTCAGTTATCTAGCCTCGGTTTCATTGAGAGTTCCACCAACCAGTCATTGATAATTCCATTTGCCACAAAATTGACTCCATGCCCAATGGATACCTCATCCTAGCTCTACCACCAATCTTTTTACAAACCTTATTTCTATTTTAGATCTAGCCATTGATCCTAATTTACATTGAGAGAGTCCTCTTTATTTTGGAAAGGCTATATTCCAAGCCTAAAGGTGGTTTGAGGGTTACCTTCGTGGTTTTCCTCCCACATCCAGGAAAATTATCGAGTGCTAACAGTCTTCACACAATAGGAGAGTTATGATGAAAGTGAAATAGAAATTATCTCTATTTATACAAATCCTCTAAAACATAGTTTGTCCACATTCAAAGGGTAAAACACAAGATAAGGGGAAAACAACCCTTACTCTTGCCCCTTTTCCAAAATAAAATATTTTAATTCATAATTTGCACATAAGATAAACCCTAGAAACATGACGTTGCCCTCTTGGGGAAACATTTTGACACGTTTAGGTCAAGTCGTTTGGTTGGAGATGACTGTGTTAATCCTCCAAAGGCCAAATTTCTTCAAGGTAAGCCTCTCCTCCATGATCCAATGACTCCCTCCCTCAAAATGTTCCAAGTGTCCCCAATCACCACCAAACCCTAGCCTTAGGGTGTCATCAAGCCCTTAAAGGTGACATTTTAACCTCCAAAGGAAAGTCATTTGGCTTGTAGGGGCTAGGTGAGATCCTCCAAGGTGCCGTCTAGGCCTCAAAATGAATATCATCACCATTCAGTGTGTGGGACCTAGTATCCAATCTATGGTCCTCAAGCCCCAAGGAATCCCAAGCTAGGCTTGTTCTTCCAAATTTTTCCACCAACTAGATCCTGCAAAGATATGTCTTGGTCTAAGTGTAGATGCATGATATGTCTTCATCCAAGTGTGGGAGGACTTTGTTTGTGAAGATGCAGTATGAAGAGATATATCAATGGGGGATAATGGTTGGAACCCTAAGCACACCTAAAAAGGGTTGTGGCCAATAGATGTTAGGACCTAACCCCTCACGTAGGTAGAATAATATATTCTGATGTAATAAAGATCAATATTAATAAGGCCTAGCAATAAGGAAGAATAAGTCGAATGTAAGAATACCTAATAGAAGCTTCCTCTTCTAGAAGGATCTTCCTCTAGATGGTTCTTTTGATAGACATATTTAGTATAAATAGGAGTCAAGGGTATAAGAACCTTTGTCTTGGGTATTATTGTAATAGAGATTTTCTCTGCTGGAGGTTTCCCCCTTGAAGAGGCAAGTGAACATTTCTCTCAGTAATCAAAGTGCTCTTTCTGGTGTTATTTTGGTATCATTTTGGTATTATTGCAGTGTTGTCCTGGCTATATTGTTGTTCATCTACCATTTCTAGCATTTTATTTCTATTCTGCATACTTTTTATATCTAGAATATTACAAGTGGTATCAAAGCACTTTCCTTGGCAAAACATTGTGGGTTAATTTTTTTCAGGGTAGAGACGTATTCCGATGTCTTTAAGCTACAAAGATCTGTCGTTGTGCACATAAACCAACGGTTGGGGATTCATACATGCAGGAAATACAAGTGGTACTTAAGCGCACATCTGTTGGCCACCCTTGTAACCCATGTTGGTACCCCTTTGAGTGGTAGCGCATCAGACAACACCTATATACAGATCAACCTAAATTTCCTGAAGTCCTCTTTAGATAAACCGATCGGCTGCTTGACTGCTATAGTTCCACCGAGAACAACACTCAGGAAGATACTCTCTAGTACTTGGGTAGTCGAGTAGTACGACTACGAGCACGATCTAGCCTCCTTATTTGGTGCCCTGAGATATTAGGTCGATTACTACTATTGTACCTCAGACATATATCATAGATGTATAGCACAGGGCAAACCCTTGTCTGTAAAACCCTTGAATACCTAACCTTTGGGGACAGAAACAAAAAAAAAAAAAAGACTATATCTATTGTCATGCAACTGTATCTACTGCATCTGAGTTTCCAAATCACTACACATTTCTTCCTGATTAAGCATTTGGGCATTTCATCACTGCAGTATTCTTCAAACCGGAGTATAACTCCGCAAGTGTAAAAAAAAAAATATGGATTTTGTTGCACCATTATTTGAGACGTATTCCATTGGATTTATCTCTTTGCCCTTATCACATTCATACCTATCATTTTTAAGCAAATTTTTTGACCCCACCTTCCCCTTTTTGGTTCCCTCATCATCATGGCACATACTCATAGCCAAGACTTGGAACCTCGCTTGAATACCTTGCAATCTAATTTCACAGAGACCCAACAAGAAGTGAGACACCTTGCTGAGACCCGAAATTGACATTCCCATTACCCTATTATACTCTTCACCTATACCTTTTGGCCTACCTAAAGCTTGAGTGAATGACAAGAACGCTACCAATTGTCAGTAATAAGGTCATAACGTAAAGTATATTGGTTAATTAATGCAATTTGTGGTTTATTGAGTTAAGGAATTAAATATTTCATGTACTGATGCTCGATTTGTCATATGTGAATCCTTGATCTCTAAATGTCTAGCGTTCCTGTACCAGCTCAGCTATCCGGTACCTGCGCACCAAGACTGTCGCTGTCCAAATCTGGTACCAAACACATCCGGTACTAAATCTTACCTGTTGCGATCCGGTACCAACGGCCACGCTCTGTCATGATCTGGTACCACCTTTTACGCTCTGTCATGATCCGGTATCATCTACCTATTATGATCTGGTACTAATATGGAAGAGCCTAATGCACTAAGTTAAGTGCCAAATCTCCCCTAAGTCAATTGGTGGACGTCTATTTGCTATGATAAGAATAGTTTGTTGATTGCCTCATCCTCATGCACTTCGTGTCATGAGGATGAAGCTAAATATGTAACCGAATGATTAAAATTAACAATTGATTGATTTGTAAATCACTTCACCTCCTTGTGTTTCACGATTCAGACTATTAAATAGTCGTAGCAAGGATGGTAGAGGGAGGAGAGTTAGCATATCACCAATATGTAAAGAAGTGTATGATAGTATAGAACATATCCTAAGTGAAGATTAACGGAATGTCATTTTACCTCCATATTTTGATTATCTATGATTAAGAATGAGTTGAGTTGTTAAAGAGAGTTTTGATTTTATGTTTTGAAGTGTGAGTGAGAGTAATGTGTGTGTTAAAAGCAAGATTCCTGTAGACTTCAGTAGCTGACCTGTTGAAGCGACAAGGGCCCACCGCCCAACAAAGGTCAACCTCTTTGTAGATTAGCATTAGTATTTGTTTTCAGTAGTATAAACATTGAATTAGCTAAAGATTTAACTCTGTTAGATGATAGCAGTACAGATTAGATTAAGATTCCCATTCTATAATTGCTTAGAGATATTTAATTGCTCTGTTTTTTCATATGCCCTGTTTCTGTTCTCATGAATTTGATTTCCTTGAGTGATCATAGATGTTGGCAGCAATAGTCAAAACTACTTGGATAAGAACTAGTGAAGTTCATTGTGAACCACAACAGAACCAACATATTGACTATTGAACTACCCATGCTATGCTTTGCTGATTGGTGTGTGATTTCTTTTCAGAAGTGTGGATTGCATAGTTAGTTTTCTAGGTCAGATATCAGAGTTGATCTATCAAAACAATTCCATCTCATACTTGCATGTGCCATAATGGAATAGATAGCCTCTATGTGAAAGACAACCGAAGTGCATTGCAGTTTGCTATTTTGATTTGTTTCTAGCATGCATAATCTAGTATAATTCTATACTCATGACATTATAAATTACCTGTCTTACTGGTGTCTTGTAACTCTGTTGATTATGAATCCCGGATTGATAATTAATGAGTGCATTATACTAAACATATAAGTAGCACAACATTTTGGCGTCATTGTCGGGGAGTTGCAAATGGTAGGAAGTAATTTTTAGCTTAGATTGTTTGCATAAATGTTTTAAAAAGGCTACTTGAGGGAGGAGCATAAAACATTTAAGGCATGAGTGAAGAGCCACGCGGCCACTAGAGTGGGGTTCTCCGAAGCTAGGTTGCCTTCTTACCTTCTAGATAGAATTAGGATTTCAATTCAATTAATTTCCATTTTATGCATAGATATAGAGATAACAAGGGTATATTTGTAAGCTCGAAAGATTCAAAAACAAACCCCCCCACTAATCCAACTGACACTGGTGCAAAAAAATTCCACCAACAGAAAATTCAAGGGGAGCCAGCGAGGCTCCAAACAGAGAACCTAAAACGGAAGAATCAGTATTGGGACAGGCAGAACGTGAGTCTGTTGAACATTTAGGAGACACAGAAAATCCAGTTTTTGAACCATCCATCAGTAGAATGGCAGAAGAAGAAGGAAATGCAGCTACAGAGACTGAGACCTTTGGTTTTCCAATCTTGGATATTTCCAGAAACGTCAGCATGAAGAATATCCCACTATCATCGTTACCCACTTTCAGAGGTATGTCAACTGAAGATCCAGATTTATTTTTATTTGAGTTTGACATATTATGTAGAAGCTATAACTACTC